>CAUYRT010057996.1:0-55854 GCA_963574885.1 Lepilemur ruficaudatus | reverse complement strand
TGAACTCTTAACTTCCCGCCTTCCAAATAATATTCCCCTGTATTTTTTTCTATCTCAGTAAATATCTCCATTGTTTTGGTTCATGAGGCCAGAAACCTTGGAGACATTCTTGACTTGTCTCTTACATCTTACATCTAATCTATTTGCAAATCCAGTCAGCTCTTCATTTGAAATATATCCAAAAGCCAACTTCTCATCTCCATTTCGACTGCGATTTCCACTGTGATCTAAGCCGTCATTCCCTGGACGATTGCAGTAACTTCTTACCTGGTCTCCTCGCTTCTGCCCTTCCCCTCACACGGCAACCAGACTGATCCTTTTACATCATAAACTGGGTCAGGCTGAGATCTAATGGCTTCCTGTCTCACTTCAAATACAGTAGTCCCTCGTACCTGCGGTTTCACTTTCCAAGGTTTCAATTACCTGTGGTCAGCTGTGGTCTGAAAATATTAAATGGAGAATTCCAGAAATAATTTATAAATTTCAAATTCTGAGCAGCCTGATGAAATCTCCCACCATTTCATTCCCATCCTGCCTGGGATGTGAATCCTCCCTTCATCCCGACCCCTTAGTCACTTAGTAGCCTTCCTGGTCATCAAATCGACTGTCATGGTATCGCAATACTTGTGTTCAGTTGCATTTATTTTACTTGCAATGGCCCTAATGTGCAAGAGCAGTGATGCTGGCAATTCAGAGATGCCACGTAAGAAGCCATAAATTGTTTCCTTTAAGTGAAAAGGTAAAAGTTCTTGACTCAATAAGGAAAAAAAAAAATCATATGCTGAGGTTCCTAAGATCTACAGTAAGAACAAATCTATCTGTGAATTGTGAAGAAGGAAAAAGAAATGCATGTTAGTGTTGCTGTCACACCTCGAACTGCACAAGTTAAGGTCGCAGTGTGTGGTAAGTGCTTAGTTAAGATGAAAAAGGCATAAAATTTGTGGATGAAAGACATGAACAGAAATGGAATTCAATTGATGGCAATCGTGTTCCGTTACTCTCCATGGTTTTAGGCATCCACTGTGGGTATTGGAACGTGTTCCCCTATAGACAAGTGAGGACTACTGACAGCAAAATCTTGTGTGTTTTTTGTGGCCTACAAGGCCCATGTTTTGCTGTCTCTGACCTCATCTACTACTCTTCCTTCCCTCCCTTTCAGTTACACTGGATTCTGCTGTGTCCTCTTCTTGGAGTTCTATCTATCTATCTATTTATTTTTTTAGAGAGGCAGGGTCTTGCTCTACCACCCAGGCTAGAGTGCAGTGATGCAATCATAGAATCATAGCTCACTGCAGCCTCAAACTCCTGGGCTGCTGCAATCCTGCCTCATCCTCTAGAGTAGCTGGGATTACAGGTGCATGCCACCATACCCAGCTAATTTTTTAAAAAATTTTTATAGAGACAGGGTCTCACTATTCTGCCCTTCCCCTCACACAGCAACCAGACTGATCGTTTTAAATCATAAACTGGGTCATGCTGAGAACTAATGGCTTCCTATCTCACTTCAAATACAGTAGTCACCCTTGTCTGTGGTTTCACTTTCCAAGGTTTCAGTTACATGTGGTCAGCTGTGGTGACACCCTGTTGCCTAGGCTAGTCTTGAATTTCTGGCCTCAAGCGATCCTCCCACCTCGTCCTATCAAAGTTCTGGGATTACAGGTGTGAGCCACTGCGCCCAGCCTGCCTGAAGTTCTTGACTCTGGGGCACCTCCAATGGCTCGTAAGTAATCACCTTATGAGAAGCTTTCTCCAACCAGCCAGTGGAAAATAGCAGACTCTTCATCACCTAGCCATACCCTATTCTTTTATTCTCCTTCACTGCACTTGCCACCACGTGGCATTTTTAGTCTGTCCCCGTGCTCCTCCCCTCTCCTCTCCTGACCCTGCCAAACAAAGTAAGCTCCTTGATTGAGGCCAGAGTGTCATCTTTGTTCATTGCTGTATCCCTGCTCCTAGAGCAAAAAAAGGCACATAGTGAACACTCAACAAATACTTGGTGACTGAACAGATAAATCCTACCAATTATACATCCATTTGGGTCCATGAGAGTTTCTTTTAAAAGGCATAGAGCTCTGACAGGATCCACACTAAAATGTACCCACAACAGCCGATTGCCTAGCACTCAGGTCTGGACTTTATAGTGGGAGAAAAAGGTTGAGTTTGGAAGGTAGATGCTTTGGCTGAGTATAGAAAGTGGCAAAAGCCCCACCGAGATGGGCTTTGCACAGCCACAGAACAGCAAGGACCTAGTTTTAGGGAATGTATTGAGTCCTGGGAACGAGAATACCCAAGATATATTTGTCTGTCTCTCTCTTTTGGGTTCCACTCTCATGCCTTGGAAATGAGATCAGTGCTACCCTCGGCCACCGGCCAACAGCATATTGGCAATATTTATTGTTAGGCCCTTTGGAATGCAACAGATCTAGACTGGAACTACAGCTCTACTTCTTGCTACTGATTAATTGGTCCCTGCCGATTACTTAGCTGTTGAACTTGACATGATGTTTGTTCTTTCGGAGCTTCATACTAGTCTACTGTCAAATGTAATAATAATGCCTACCCCCAATAGTTTCTTGAGGATTAAATGAAACAATATAATATGTGTCTGGGACATAGTAAGTGTCCAAGAAAAAATTATCACTAATAAAACCAATGGCTGCTCTGGAGATTCCGGCTAGACTGCTGAACTGTGTGAGACCACAGGGAGGGAGAGGATCAGCCAGCTACCAGCCGTTCCAGCCACCCCAGTGAGATGACAGACCCGTGAAGGAAGTCGTTTAGATGCACCAGGCCCAGCCAAGCTCCCAGCTGAATGTAGCCACGTGCATAACCCTGGTCAAGGGAATGATTATAGCACATATTATTTATCCATTTTCCTGTTGTTGGATATTTGTTTCCAGGTTGGGGCTATTGTGAATAAAGCTGCCACAAACATCCTTGTATGGAAATAAGCAAACAAACAACAAACATATAAACTAAACCAACTCCTGCATAAAATCTTGCAAGAGATCTTACTATATACATTACCAACAGGTGAATCAATAACAAGAGGACTTGCTTCCATACCAATGTGGGGTATGTTACTTTGTTTTAGCTGATCTCATAGGCTCAATGGAATATCCAGTGAGATTTTTAACTGTATATATTTTTTAGAGACAGGGTCTCACTCTGTCACCCAGGCTGGAGTGCAGTGGTACAATCATAGATAGGTTATGGCTCACTGCAGCCTCAACTCCTGGGCTCAAGTAATCCTCCTGCCTAAGTCTCTGAGTCCCCTGGGATTACAAGCATGAGGTACCACGCCCTGCTAGCTATAAAATTTATAAAAGAGTTCCATCATGCTTTGCGTTAAGAAGCCTATGGGTATGGATCCTGACAAGCACCCTTGGAGACCTTCTATCTGAATTCTGCTGAAAACTAGACTATCTCCAGCTCTCCCAAAGAATAGTGCAGCCTCTATTGATCTGACTACCTATGGCCTTGTTGTTCGGAGCTTTTCTCTGCAGGTGGCAGCTGTTGCTCACTGTCCCTAGCATCTGTGGGAATCAGAGGAGCTCAGCGGGCAGGACTGGGGGCCTCACCCTGTACTGCCACGGCCCCATTAGTGCTATGACTCCATAATGCTTGTCCAACCAAGCAATGCCAGTTTTAAAATGTGTGAAAGATTTAGATCCAATAGACATCTCCAGCATTTTGCAATTTTTGAAAATTCAGAAAGATACTATTTCAGCATTTATATAAATTGTGTTTTACAATTTAGTACTTTTTTATTTTTCATTTATTTGGGGAGGGAGGTTGTACCATAGTCTGCTCAGTGGCAGGTGCTGTCGGAGGACTTACCCACCCCCTTCAGTGTATATCTGCTCCCTGGGTGGACCCGGTGCTGTGGGAACAAGCCTGGAGTAGAATCTTCTGACTTTGGACTCTAATCCCAGCTTTGTCAATAAGTACCTCTGTGACCTTGGGTCAGTCATGCTCCTATAGGAGCTTCCTAAAATCATTTTCTTTTCATATTATTCATGAATACATGCTTGTTACAGAAACTTTAAAATTGTAGTTATGCAAAACAAAGAAAATGAAAATTACCTATCATTGAATGTCCAGAGATAACCATTGTTATTAATAGTATTTAAGCATATTTTCCATATCTGTGAAAGAATCTATGGGATCGTACTGTTTTGTAAACTACTTTTTTCTCTTGATATTTAGTGGATATTAAATATCCTTTTACAACACAATGTTCAGTGACATACTAGAATTCCATTGAACACACCTAGTAGTGATGAGCACACCTAGTGCCCAGATCGTGGTTTCTAATACTGTTCTCTAATAAAAGCAACGAATTGGAGAAACGGCTGATTCTAGAACTGTGGCAAGAAATATACAAGGTGAGCCTGGAGCATCTTGTAGTGCCAGGAGGTAAGAAAGTACAAAACACACACACCCCACACACACCACACAATCACAAAGTGGAAATACGCCAGAGGGGTACAGAAGCCAACTGAAAGATCCCCAGTAGCCTAAGCTGAAAGAATTTGAGGAGGAAAAATAAAGTAGTATTGAATTATAAACCAACATATAAAATACATATTCATGAGTCTGCTGATATAAATGATTGAATAAATAAATGTGGGAGAAGAGACAAATTTCCTGTGCAGAAGAATTCAAAATAATTTATGTAGTTGTTCTGCCCTTAAGAAGGTGGAACATAAGTCCCCACTCCTCAAATGTGGGCTGTGCGTAGTGACTTTCTTCCAAAGAGTACAGTCTGAAAAGAGCAAAAAAGAAAGTAACTTTACAGTGGAAAAATCTGAAAAACAGTAACTCTGTCAAATGATCACAGTCAACAACAGCGATAACTCACCGTGTGCATCCCTGATACAGTGTGATGAGAATGGCACTTGTCTCTGTGGTCTTCTTCCCCCAAACACATAGCCCCTGGTTAGTCATGAGAAAAATGTCAGACAAACCCAAGTTGAGGGACATTCTACCAAATACCTGATCAGTCTTTTTCAAAATTCTCAAGGTCATTGAAAACAAGGAAAATCTGATAAACGATCAGAGCCACGAGGAGCTTAAGGAGACATGATAACAAAATGTAATGTGGTAACCTAGATGGGATCCTGGAACACAAATAGGACATTGGGTAAAAAGTAAGGAAATCTGAACAAAGCATGGGGTTTGGCTAATCATAATTTATCAGCTTGGTTCATTAATTGTGCCAAATGTGCCATAGTGATGTAAGGTGTTAATAACAGGGGAAACTGGATGCGGGGTATGGGGAAACTCTCTGTGCCAGCTTCACAGTGGTTCTGTAAGTCTAAAACAGTTCTAAAAGAAGTTTATTCAGAAAATGACATGCGACAGATGCATCATATTTTATTTAATCTCTTATGATTAGACATTTAAGTGGTTTCTAAATTTTTGCTTTTGAACACATCCATGATGAATGTCCTTACAGTTAAATCTTTGCACACATACATTATTACTTCCTTTGGAATACATTTGTATAACAGAAGGGAAGTTGTGGGATAATAAGTCTGCATATTATAACAGTATTAAGGATTTTGATGCTGGATACCTAATGAGGTACTCTCAGTTGAAGAATAAGTTAACCCTAAATCACAGTCTAAGATGAGGAGTGCTCAGGTTTGAAAAGAACTCAGATATTTTTTTGTGTCTAAGCCAGTCACATTAAGTGCCATGAGGAATTCTTAGCAACTCCCTGAGAAACCACTTGCCGATGTCAAGCCTATATTCATGGGTGTGTCTTGCATTGGGTGTCTGCAGCCCTTATAACAGACACATCAGAAGACATTCACTTCCTCATGCTGGGTGTCACCAGCCCAGTCAAAGAAAATAAAAACAGAAATGGGGGGCTCCAGAAACCCAGAGGACATGAACAGAGTCCTCCTGGATTGTATTAGGCAATCAGACTAAGAATATTGTAGAGCAGTGGTTCTCAAAGTGTGGTCCTCAGGTCCTGCAGCATAAGAATTACCTGGAAACTGGTTAGAAATGCAAATTTTCAGACTTGGCACAGTGGCTAACGCCTGTAGTCCTAGCTACTCTGGAGGCTGAGACAGTAGGATCACTTGACATCCCATCTTTTAAATACATAAGTAAATGTATTCATGTATGCAAATTCTTGGGTCCCACCTTGTTCTACTGAATCAGAAACTCCAGGGTTAGGGCCCAGCAATACATGGGGTTTTTTGTTGTTTTTGTTTTTGTTTTGAGAAGTATATACACTTTTAAGTAAATTTTTGACCGTTTCATTGAGATTTAATTCACATACCATACAGTTCACCCATTGAAAGAATAGAATTCAGTGGTTTTTAGTATATTCACAGATTTGTGCACCCATCAGCACAATCGATTTTAGATCTTGTTCATTCACTACATAAAGAAACCTTGTACCCTTTATCACATCCTGTCCCCCCATGTCCCTGGCCCTACACAACTACTAACCTACTTTCTGTCTCCATAGATTTGCCTACTCTGGATGTTTCCTAGAAATGGAAACATACAATATGGGCCTTTTGTGTCTGGCTTCTTTCACTGAGCATAATGTTGTCAATATTCATGTATGTTGCAGCATGTATCAGTACTGCATTTCTTTTTATGGCCAAATAGTCCATTATCTGGATATACCATGCTCTGTTTATCTATTCATGAGTTAATGGACATTTGGGTTGTTTCCACTTTTGGCTACTAGGAATTGTCTTAGTCTGTTTTCTGTTGTTTTATGACAGAATACCTGAGAATGAATAATTTATAAAGAAGAGGAATTTATTTCTTATTGTGACAGAGGCTGAGTAGGTTGGGGGGCACATCTGGTAAGAGCCTTCTTGCCAGTGGGGACACTCTGAACGGTCCCAAGATGGCACGGTGTATCATCACATGGCAAGGAGGCTGCGTGGGTGCTGATGTGCTAGCTCAGGTCTCTCTTCCTATTCTTATAAAGCTCCAGGTCCCCTCTCATGCTAATCCAGTAATTCATCAGTTCATACAGTTCCCTCCTAAAATAATCCATTCATCCACCAATCCATGAATAGATTGATCCATTCATGATGGCAGACCCCTTATAGCACAATCACTTCTTAAAGTCCCTACCTTTCAATACAGCCACATTGGGGATTAAATTTCAACGTGAGTTTTGGAGGGGACATTCAAGCCGTAGTAGGAATATTGCTGCTATGCACATTTCTGTGTAATATGCATTTTCACAAACCCTTCTGGTGATTCTAATGCATGCTACAGTTTAAGAACCGCTAATATAGATGGATGAGGGGGACAAAAACTAATAGAAGGCAGTTCTTGTTAATAAGTAGAGATCACCATTTATTCTTTGGGTGGTAAGGCAAGGTAGAAAAGGAAGAGCCTAGGCTGTGAGATCTGATGGTGCGTGGTCCAAGGACAAATGTCCCCGTCACTATCCAGATGGAGCGCAAGGTCGGGTTGAGATGACTGAAGGAAAGGAGGCCCAGGTTATAATGGAAGTGCTCACTTTTTGACCACTGGGCCACCCTCCTTAATTTACCAGCATGTCATTGTGTTCTAAAGGTCACCTGGGCTGTTAAGTGTTGAAGCTTCTCTTCAGAGGAAATGACTCACTGACACCTCGTGTTTTTATAGTTCTTAAATTTGTGTAGTTTTCTACCTGCACTCTCTCTTACTGTCGCACGATCAATATCCGCAGGTACAGCCATGCATCTTCCTTTTACAGGTAAGACCATGAGGCATAGTGAGGGTTAAGTGACCTGCCTGAAGTCACAGAGCAGGATGTGATAAAACTGGGAACACTGGGATCGAAATCAGTTCACCTACCCCTAACCTCACCAGAACAGTGTTCTCAATTCTAGCCACGCGTTACGATCACCAAAGAGGCTTTGCAAATACTGAAACGCAAGCTCGATATTCAGAGACCTAATTTAATTGGCCTTAGGTGGGGCCTAGGCATTGCTATTTTTTAAAGGCTTCCTGCATAGTTTTTTTCCCCAATTACTTTCTTTTTAAATTTTTTTTAAACTTTTCATTTTGAAATAATTTCAGACTTCCAAAAAAAGATGCGAAATAGTACAAAGCAGTCCTATGTATCCTTCCCCCAGGTTCTCCAAATGTTAACATCTTACATAACCACAGTGCCGTTATCAAAGCCAGGATATTAACATTGATATAATACTACTCACTAATCTGCAGAATTTATTCAAATTGCATCAGTTGCAATTGATGAATAATTCTGGATAATTCATTGCTTTTAGTTATTCCATCTCCTTGGTGCACTTTTATCTTTCCCAGGTGATTTTTATGTGCATCCAGGGTTAAGAACCGCTGGGGTGGACAGGGGAGCCCTGGAGTTAGTATTCTATATGTAGACTTAATTGGCTCTATGGTGTACTTTCCACCACCCACCCCCATTCTCTGACATGTAAGAGCTGTGTCTGAAAAGCCAGTGTATTTCTAAGCTATTGTTATGCTGCTGATGGGTTGAATCATTTGAAGATTTCCGACTATTTTTATGAAGTGTCAGTTAGATCTGCTGGGAGGAGAAATGAGACCTAGTTATATTCATAGCAAGGTTACTGCCACCAGGTGAAACTGGAAAATGGTGTATTGGAGAGGGAAGAGTTAAAGAGCCTTCAAATATTAACTCACAATTCAGTGGGCTAGGCCTTGGCAGAACACAATAGCATTCTTTGGATGTGAGTCTTGAATACAATTTAGATTTTAATTAGAGATGTGCCTGGACCTTGATGTAGAAGTATTTACACAGAGAGGCCAAAGACACCAAACTGAAAACCTTGCATTTCCTACAGATGGTTTATTAAATTAAAATGTGTCTCTTAACCTCTAGTCCCGACCTGGCTGTTGCAAAGGTGAGTCATTGAAACACCTGCCTGTCTGTTATCCTGAGTGACTGTCGGGGCTGCTCCGGCTGGATGCGCCACCCAGCAACACGGGAAGCTGGGTACTTCGTAAGGGCTTTTATTTTTGTTTTCTCCTTCAGTTGAACTACCTTTATCCAATTAGAATTTTCATCCTCATCTATTTATTATCTTCTGCTCTGGGTAAAAACAAACCGGA
Organism: Lepilemur ruficaudatus; assembly: GCA_963574885.1. Classification (NCBI taxonomy): domain Eukaryota; kingdom Metazoa; phylum Chordata; class Mammalia; order Primates; family Lepilemuridae; genus Lepilemur; species Lepilemur ruficaudatus. The sequence goes on along the minus strand of CAUYRT010057996.1, from coordinate 46,767 downwards.
ATGTCTCTGCTGTGTGCAAATTAGTGTGGCTCTGAGGGCTGCAGGGCTGAGCAGAAACCATCCTCGAGTGAGTGAAAATGTTATTAAATTTAAAACCGCATCCCCCTCACCAGCGCTGGATTCCTCTAGGCCACAGATGTTCGCTGTCAGCAAGTATTTCCTCCGTGAGGCACCAGCTTGGAAGCATTTGAACTTAATAGCATTATATGTGTGTTTGTATCAGAAATCATATGCACAGATACACAGCTAGCCTTCAGCGTCACAGGAAAGCAGCTGGCTCCGGTGGTGTTAGGCAGCTGCCAGGGCTTGTGGCCTTGTGCGTCCCGGCACAAGAGATGCTCTCAGCCCCCTGGGTTTTGGAACACGCTCCCTCTCACGAATGCTCTCTTCTCCCACCAGTCCTCTTTTCCTGGCTCACTCCTGCTACCTCCTCTGGGAAGCCTTCCTGGATTTCCTCTTCCAGTCTGAGCGAGAAGTCCTTTCTATATATTTGCACAATACTCAGTGCTTATATGTGCTGCAGTACTAAACAAACAATGGTTTACTTGTCTGATTTCTCCACATTCTAACACCTGGCCCAGTGCCTGCCACATAGAAAGTGCCTAAGATATGTTTGTGTGTTTAAATGGGTCAGTAATAAATGAGAGCTACTTGTTCAGTCAAACTATCTCCGCCAAGCACTATGCTAAGCCATTTGCATCCAGTACCTCCTTTCATCTAGGGAGCCATTCTGAAGGGGGGATATTTTTCCCAATTCTACCGATAAGGAAACAGGCTGAGAGGTTGTGATTTGCTTCCACATCACACATAGCCGAGATTTGAACCTGGCCCATCTAGTTCCAAAGCGCGGACTCCTCACCACCGCCTCTTCCCTGTACCGCCACGGTGGAAGTCAGTGTGGCTGCTCCACCCGGGGCCCTGAGCCGTGGCACCCCGAGGGCCTCAGATGCAGGGCCCCCAGCCCCGGAAGGAGGGTGTGCACACCTCGATGATGCATAGACTGCATCCACTTGTGCACTGCTTGGTGGGAGGATGGCCTGGAAGTGTCCACAGGGACCAGACAGCCACCTGGCCTGATGCCTTGAACCTCAGAGCTGCCTGCAGCCCGGCTTCCCTCACAGTGTGCTGAAGCATCTAGCAGACAAGCTGGCCACTCAGCAAGGGTTTCGAGCCTCAGTTTCTGACGGATTCCTTAAGCTTTGCAGCCAGCTCACTGTCCCAGAGCCCCCGTGAGTGCCAGGGCAGATCAGCTCAGGCCCACCTATTTGGAGGGAGGGGGAAGCTGCCTTTATGGCAGAGGAGGTGCCACAGGGCTGAGGAAGAGGAGGAGGATGGTTTTCGGGTTGCCTCCTCAAGAGTGAGCACTCCTGTGGGGATGAAAGCCCTGCCCGCCGGCTCTTCATGTTCACAGCTACCCTCCTCCCAGTCACACACCTCCAGATGTTCTGGAAGACAATGCAGGGGACAGGCGAGAGGAGGGATCCCTCTGTGTCTGGAGATTCCCCATGGGGAGCCTGCTCCTGTTACCTGGCTTTTCAGGTGAACAGGCAATTCAGTGTGAAAATAGTCTGCGTTTCCAAGACTCAAGGTCGGAATCTCTCACTTGGGGAAGGCTCCTGTTTCCTTAAAACCCGTCTCCTTCTACGCCTCTCCTTTCTTGTGCCTCCCACATCTGACAAGCCGAACTTGTGTGGGCTGGTTGAGGCATCAGCATGGGTTATCTGGGTTATTCAGAGTTCCTTCCCCCTCCTCCTCCCTGTTAGAATATTAATCCATATATGGAGACCTTTCTGGAATCACAAGTACCTCCTCAATAAAGGGACCCCCCCCACCTCCCTCCCAGACAGAAGTGTTGGCCTCAGAAGAACCTCTGCTCACTCATACATTCATACTGGCCCCAGTGACCAGACCAGGGTGAGGCCCAGCCTCAGGCCCACAAACTCCAACCTGGCTGATACAAGAGAGGGGAAAAAACAAGCCTGGTCGATGAGGATCTCCTGCAAGGGAGTTTAAATTAGGAACAGGACTGTGGCGGTGGAGCTGGGAGTGGCTGCCAGCACCGGGAGTTTGTGGCATGGCATACAGAACTGAGTAGCCACAGCAGGTGACATCTTAGCGGGGACTGTGAGGGACCCCCAGCACACACAGGCTACAGGTGGAGAGAAGGGACACGGTTCTTCACAGTACTGCCTCTTACCCAAAGTCCCACACTGTAAGAATCCCGTTTTCCTGTTCATTTTCTTCCTTCTAATCTAAAAATGGTAGAATTGCTGCCCTCAGTGTAACATCTATGTTCTCCGAGGCCCACGACGGTCAGGAGTCTTAACTGCAAGCCCATTTCTTTTCAATAGCCTGTGCCCCCAGCTGAATAAAGGAAACACCTTTTGACATTATTGAGGCAGCTCTGAGGAGCTGCTGGAAATGGCTCTCTTGCCGCAGGCTCACGGCAGTGCCTGTCTGTGCGCGACACCCATGGGCTCCAGCAGGAAAGAGACTCGGGTGTCTTCAACTTACAGGCAAGGAAGTCAGGCCCGTGAGGTGCTTATTTATATATCACACTGCCCGCCTACTGTGGCCCTTCCTTTGGCCACTTCCCAAATAACAGTCACCACAAGACCTTAAGGATGACTTCTGGGGAGGTTAAGGAACTGAAAGGAAATATTAGGAATCTGTGGGCCAGCCCATCATTAAAAGAGGACTAGGAAAAGAAGGATGAGAAGATTCCAAGAATACACTTAATATTCAAAGCTGTGAGCTCTAGGTTTCAGAATGGTTGCAGCTCAAAGAACAAATTATGTTGCTCAAAGAACAAATGCAAATGCAGAAAATCTTCACCAACGTATCTTGAATGAGGAGATCCATTAGCATCATGGGGTGTTGGGTAGAGCTGTTTTGATCCAACTTTGTGACTATGTAAGCAACTTCAGGTCTATGTGAGCGACTTTGGAAAAAAAGAAAAGACAACAAAGGCAAGGATATCACCAAGGGGAGTTCCTGCATTAACGTGGACAGACAGAATTGCTTCGCTGTGTCACGTGAGGCAAATACAGGGTATGCTATGTGGATAAGTTGCTGAAGCAGTTTTAAGACTTTACTTCCACTCTGCCATTACAGCTTTGCAGAGATCGAAGAGGAGTCCCTGAAGGCATTTGTATTTTGGTTTGATTTTTTTTCTCTATATTGGACAAGGTTATTGAGTTCTCAGAAAATGGAAATTGCCCTTTTCAGAGTCTCAAGAAGCTGCCTTTTTAAAAAATAACAGAAATTATGGGTTTTTCTTGCTTTACAAATGTTTCTTCCATATCAGGGACAGCAAGTGGCATTAGTGGACCACTGCCTGGGAACATCGGAGGAAGGAGGCTTGGCGCCTGCCCAAGGACACGTTATGGCTCCAAGGGCAGTGAGGGGCATGTGAAGCCTGAGTTTTCCCCCCAATACACAGTACAGTATAGCAATAATTAGAAAGCCAACCTGCCTTAAATTGGTTTGCAGTTTCTCAGTGACAAGTTGGCAATACATATCAAAAGCTGTGAATTATGTGTCTCCTTTACTCAGCAATTCTGCTTTCGACAATTTATGCTAAAGAAATAATAAAAGATATGGAAGGATCTTCATTTAAGCCTTGTTTTTAATAAAAAAACAAACTGGAAATGACATAAATTTCCAAAAGTTGGAGAGTGGATGAGTAAACTATGGCAGATTCAATAGAATACTATGCATCCATTAAAAATTCTGTTGTAAAAATAAATTTATTTTCTTTCTTTCTTTTTTTGAGATAGTCTCCCTCTGTCACCTGGGCTAGGGTGCCATGGATGGCATCAGCCTAGCTCACAATGACCTCAAACTCCTGGGCTCAAGCAATCCTCCTGCCTCAGCCTCCTACAGGCACGTACCATCACACCTGGCTAATTTCTTATATTTTCAGTTGAGACGGAGTCTTGCTCTTACTCAGGCTGGTCTTGAACTCCTGACCCCAAGTGATTCTGCCTTGGCCTCCCAGAGTGGTAGGATTACAGGCATGAGCCATCATGCCTGGCCTAAAATAAATTTCTTGATATGAAAAGAATATTTCACACAATATTCAGTTGCATTAAAAGAGGCCACAAATATAATAATACAGAATAAGCCATCAAATTAATAATTGTACATTTTGATGAGATTATGAATAATTCTTCTTGTCTTCTTCTTGCCTGTCTGCATTTTATGTCTCTTCTCTAGTATTTATAATGTTTTTTTTTCTTTTAAAAAGGGGAACAAAAGAAAACTAAACTGCCTAGTGACTATTTGTGAAAAGCACGGGCATTGTGACATTTCTTTGTGCGTGTGTGGAAGAACAATTGGATGAATGCGTAGGAAGCAGAAGTGGGGAGTTCCTGGGTTAGGCGAGTTGGGTAGAAGGGAAGGAGGGTGTCAACGTGTGAGCCTGAGCTAAGCTGCTATTACAAAAAGACCCCAATTCAGTGGGGTAAAGAGAAAAGGAGTTTATTTGTCTCTCGGGTCCCAGGTAAGCATACCTGGGACAGTGGACAGTGCCGTCCACTTCCTGGAATACCCAATTCCTTCCATCCCAAGCCTCTGCCATTCTCCATTGCTTTTCCATTCACTGTCTGGATGGCTGAAGCTGAGTCACAAGCATCAGGGAAGAGAGTCCAGAGAAAGCCAGTGCTCACTGTGGGAGCTGCAGACAACACGTGGCCCTGGTTGCAATACATCCCATTGAAGGAAAGCTTCATCCATGACCTCACCTAGCTGCAAGGGAAGCTGGCGAATGCAGCACAGCTGGGCAGCCACATGCATGGCTTTGATTCTAGTCCTATGGAGGAAGGGCAGTGTGGATTTGGGAGGACCACCAGCATCCTCCACCAGTGGCAGGTGAGAGCCCAGTATGGTCACAGTGAGCAATGGGGCAAGGAAGGAGAGCAGAGAGAGGAGGTGAGGAGTGGAAGCGTAGCCACTACTGGCATCTTTCAAACAGGGTTTCCTGTCTGATGCATTAGGTGATGGTCCCCAACACATGCATGGATGGAGAACAGGGGCTAGGCACTTCCGTTCATACTCCTGATGTGCAAGCATCTCTGCCTTCTCTCCACTCAGGAGACAGTACCAGAATTCAAGTTTATGTGATATCATTAGGAGGAGGTTGGACTTCTGCAGTAGCTTCCTAACTCATTTTCTCACCACCCCCAATCCATTTTCCACTCCACAGCCAGAGGAAACTTCTAAAACCAAATCAAAGTACCTCATTTCCCTGCTTATAGCCCTTCTGAGGCTTTTTCTTTTCTTTGGATAAGGTTTAAAACCTTTCCCTTGAGTCACACTGTCTTTGTAATAAGGCCTCTGCCCACTTCAGGCCCATTGCTTTGCCATTCTCCAGCCACACTGATTGTATCAGCTCTTCAGCATAAAGAACCTGTCTCTCCTACCTTGGGGCCTGTGCATGTGCTGTTTTCTCTGCCTAGAGCACTCTTCTCCTGGCTCTTCTGGATAACTCTTCCTCATCCTTCAAGATCTTTGAGTAAACATCACTTCCTCTTGGGGACTTCCTTGTCTCCCCCCAAACTGGTGACACATCTATTCTGCACATTGCCATACCCCCTTGCATGTTCATAACTCCCATAAAACATGATTGCCACTCTGACCCTGGATCTAAGGAGAGAAAAATAAAAAAATAAAAAAAATACTTATAAAACATGTAGCTGTTCACATGATGATGTCTTCCTCACTCAACAATAGAGAACCCTGAGGAGAGGGTCCAAATCTGTCTGTCTTTTTAGACTCTGTGTTGAATGGGGGAAATAAATAAAGCATTTGGACTCTTTGGCTGTGTGTAATCATTGCAAATGGTGTGCTATAGAACCAGGTGGGAGTGATCTTGGGGCGGGCCTGCCAGCCTAAGGAGAGAGGCTTTCTCCATGGAGAAAGTTAAAAGGTGAGCAAAGCATTCACTGACCTTGAGGGAGAAACCTGAGTTTTAGATAGGGAAGCTGAAATAGGTAGAAATCAGATATTTCAGAAGGTGAAAAAAATAAATGTGTCTGACCTTGCCTTCAGAGCACTCCTGGCCTTTGGGATATATTTGTATGCAGATGTCATTTCCTATTTATAAATTAGCCTGGAGGGGTTGTGGGTCGGTAGGGTGGATTGAAGGACAATGGTGAGTCTGTGGGGGTGAGAGAGAGGAGGAGAAAGAATGAAAAAAATTGGCCAGTATTCAGCATTTTGTACATTCATTTAATACATAGTTTTTGACAGCTTACCAATGTGCCAGGTGCTGTGATAGACACTTTCAGGGGTGAGGGGGCAGGTGATACAAAGATAGAGGATTGAAAGCTCAGGGTCTGTGAGAGCTCGGAAGAGAAGGCAATAATTTATCTATGCCAGGTGGAAGTAGGCATCACTGAGAAGGTGAATTTGAGCCAGGCCCTAAAAAATAAATTGGAATTTTCCAGTGGAGAAAGAGGAAAACGGGCATTCCAGAAAAGGGAATAATGTGAGTTTGAAAAATTTGTCAGTGTTTGGGCGGTAGCAAGAAGCTAATGTGGATCGGGAACCCAGGCTGGAAAGCAGTGACGATAATAATAATCGCCAACATTTAGCAGACACTTCTTACGTGCCAGACACCGCTTAAGTGCTTTACCCATATTATCTCAGCTTATAAGTGGCAGCCAGGATTTGGAGCCAAGGCAGCCTGACTCCAGAGCTCACGCTTGTGAGCACAGGGCTATTCCACATTGTCAAGGAGACTGCATGCCAGGCTCAGCTCCTGGGAGCGGAGTGGGGTTTGGGAAAGATTTTAGCATTTGGGAAATGATGCATTCAGACTGTGCTTTCGAAAGACCATTCTGAGACCAGCGTGGAGACAGGCTGTGCAAGCTATCATGAGAGGCAGCAAACATGGAATACTGCCCCACCCAGAGTCTCCTTAACAAGCAAAGCTCACGAGTGAGCCAGTTAAATGCTCGCGTTGTTGGCATGGATGAAATGAAAGATGAGTTCTAAAAGAGTTTAGAGACAGCTGAGGAAGCTCACCTGGGCCAAATGGAATGCATCCATTTTAGGGAAGGTAGAGTTGATGAGTCCAAATCAAGATTTTCTTTGCCTCTTTGCAGTGGGAGGACCTCCTTTTTGTCTATAGATATACTGGTATGATTGTGCCCCCCCAAATTTCATGCACATCCTGAACCTCAGAGTGTGACCTTATTTGGAAATAGGGTTATTCCAGACATCATAGTTGAGATGAGGTCATTCTGGAGTAGAGTGGTCCCTAAATCTAAATGACTGCTTTCCTTGCAAGAAGAGGAAAAGAGACACAGAAACCCACACAGAGCACACAGATGTACAGGCAAGATGGACACATGAAGGTGGAGGCAGAGATTGGAGAGATGCATCTATAAACTAAGGAAGTCAAAGATTGCCGATAACCCCCAGAAGATAGGAAGAGGCAAGGGGGGTCCTCTCTAGAGCCTCAGAAAGAGCAGGGTTCTTCTGATGCTTTGATTTTGGACTTCTAGCCTTTGGAACTGTGGGAGAATAAATTTCTATCATTTTAAGCCACCGAATTTGTGGCAATTTGTTACAGCAGCCCTTGAAAACTAACACACAGGGGAAGCTGAGAAACCAGAATCCAAGGTCCTGCTCCTCTTTCCTGCTTTTATGGACACGAAGTCCATAGCCATGTTATTGAGGTGACCAGGCTAAAGACAGCATGATTAAGGGCATGGACGCTGGGTTTCAAGTTTACTCTATGCCGCTTACTTCCTGGGTGATCTTAGGAAAATTACTCAATTGCTATGTGCCTCGGATTTCTTAACTGTAAGATGTAGTTGACAGTAGTCCTACTTCATCAGGCTGTTTTGAAGATTAAGTGAGTTTATATGCTTAAACATTTAGAGCAATGGTTGCTGATGGCATCATTCACTTGGGTTTGGGATGGGAAATAAGACACCCTACCAGACCTTCAGCATTGATCCCTGTCCTTTGTCCCCCAACCTTGACCAGGCATGCCCTTGCCTCTGTGCATTGTATACCCAACATTCCACATCCATGCTACCATGCACATGGCCTCAGGGATGAGGGCTGCAAGGGCTCCAAGTACAGACTGGGCATGAGGCTTATTAACACATTAACTGCCATGTGAGTTGTATTTAACTCACGCTGGTTTTGAGCCCGGGGCTTCATGAAGCATATGTAACTCACACGTCTCTACCTTGGGAGCCACGTGAACTATTTTTCAAGTTGCATATAACTCACACACAGAAAACAATAAAAAATAACAAAATTTTCATTAAATTAGAAAGGATCGTTTTCAAAAATTTTATTCTATTTCCATAATAAAACACCGTGGCCCCAAGGAAAAAAACTTTTTTTTGTAATGTGGCAGTCAATGTGTTAAACACTCGTGCACATCTCAGTTTCAGGTCTGCGTGTGCCAGTGTGGGGCTCTGCTGCTCAAGAGCCATCTGCGATTCAGATGGCACGGGGTCCCGAGGGCCTGCGCACCAGGCCTACTGTGAGGTTGTTTACTCCAGAAAAGGTGGTGCAATTCTGTCAAGCAAAACAGAGAGGCCACAGCTGTTAGATCTCAGGAATCACCCCCTCCATGTCCCACAAGGCCCATTTCAAATGCAAGGGCCTGGGAAGGACTCCAAAAGCGTTATTTGGTGTCTCTCCCAGTCCCAGCCTATCCCACAGCACAGGGTAGCAACTGCTGAATACACTGAGTTGGAGTTTCATGCTGGCAGCAGAAAAAAGTTTAGAAGAAATTGAAAGTGTCCTCTGAGGATCTTGTCCTATTAGCCTGCCCTGGTTTCTTGGCTTCTCTAAATCTAGGCTTTCCTAGGTCTAGGGGGCAGTTACCCCATTTCCTCTTCAGGATTCTGGCTTCTAGAATATAAACACAAAGAACTGAGCCAAGCAGGGGTCCATGGGGCACCTTTATTTACAAAAGTAAAGGCTCATCAGTAACTATGTAGGCTTGAGGCCAAATGGGGCTTTTTGTGTCTTCCCCCACCTCAAAATGAGATCTGTCCAATATGGTAGATAAAAATTGACTCTTCTCTTATTGGGAGGAGGATCTATGGTCTCTACTCTTGAATTGGGGTGAGATCTTTGATTGGTTTGACCCATAGAATATGGGCAGAAGTGACACAGTGCCAGTTTCCTGGCTACTTGTTTTTCTGGCCTTTTGGAACACTCATGTTTAGAGCCCTGAGGGGCACGTGGAAAGTCCAGCTACCCTGCTGAAGAAACCACATAGTGAACCCTGAAACTCCATGGAGAGGAAGAGGCACCCAGCTGAGCCCAGCCTCCCAGCCATCCCCACCGTGGTGCCAAGCATATGAGTGAAGCTGTCTGGAACCTCCCATCTGGCCCCGTCACTAGCTGAACACCATAAAGTAACCCTGGTCAGTGTTGTGTGGAGCAGAATTGCCAAGTTGAGCTCACCCCAAATTCCTGACTGAAAACTCCTGATATGTTATAAAGTAACTATTGTTTAAAGCCACCAAGTTTTGGCATAAGATAATAAGATAATTGGAACACTCACCCAGGCACAGTGGAGACCCTGGAACACAGGGAGTAGAGGTCAGGCTTGGCACAACAGGTGGGCACTCTCTGGTGGTGCTTAACAAAATGAGGCTGGGAGCCCGAGGAGAACCCAGGACACCTGAGCCCAGGGAAAGAGAGAGAGAGAGAGAGAGAGAGAGAGAGAGAGAGAGAGAGAGAGAGAGAGAGAGAGACGTGCATGATTGACCCATGACTCCGTATAGTGCTTGGACCTGTTGGACCTGCTCACTGTAAACAGGCCCAGCGGGTGTCAACCTCTTACCAAGCCCACTGATCGGATAGCCTTTCTCTGAGAAGAAGCAAGTAGAAAGGCAGAGAGAAAGATCAAGTTCCCTCCCTAGGACTTCTTGAGTGGTTGGAAGTGTTTGCAGAAGTTTCTTTTGTGAAAACCTGAGGGTGGAGGAGTAAACATGCTCACTGAAAAAAAAAAATAAACAAAAAAAAACAACCAAACCAGAAACAGGTTATTTGGTTTGTCTTTGCAAGGTAAAGACATACTTAGAACTGTTAAGATAGAATCTGGCTAAACAGGAGATTTTCCCATTTGTCTTTAATCTGGAGCAGGCCAGGTCCCATTATGTGCTCTGGGCACTTTGAATTTCTCTCTCAGAGCCCTTAGGACAATTGTAATTATTTGGTCATAGGATTATTTGCCTAGTATCTGTGCTTCCCTGACCTGAAAGCTCCACAATGGCAAGCAGTTTGTTCTCCTCTGATCCCTCAGGCCTGGGATGTAATAAATGCCGAGTAAGTATTTTCTGAATGGATACCTAGATAAATAAGATGTGCCTAACATTCCACTTGTGGAGTTCTGATCTGACCCACTCTTAACGCTTCATCCTATGAGCCAACAGCTCAGCTCTCCGGTTCTGCAGCCCTCATGGGGAGCTCTTCCAGCAGGGGGATCACAGCCTGGCTCTGTTCTGTAACCAGCTGTACTCCTGGCCTCTCCATATCACTCACTGGGGGCAATGAACCTGTCTTTAGTTTGCAGTATGTGAACTGTGTCAGTGTGAGTTAGAGAAAATGCTAAGCACCACTTCTGCTAAGCCCACTGTGTGGCCCTAAGCAAGTCACCTAACAGATTGCACCCTGGCCTCTTATAAATAAGTATAATCTCATCTCTGCTGACCTCCCATGGTAGCTGTGGGAATCTAATCAGAAAATGAGGCCACACTCTTCTTCAAACCAGTAGCCGTGGAAGTACATCCACGGCATTGAAATAATACCCCAATCAGCCCTTTGTCCGTGGCTCAGGAATATTTTTAAAAGCAGCTTTATTGAGATATAATTAATATACCATACAATTCACCATTTAAAAGTGTACAGCCCAATGGATTTTAGTGTGTTCATACTATTGTGTAGCCATCCCCACTATCAATTTTTGAATATTTTCTTCATCTTCAAAAGAAACCTCATATCTGTTAGTAGTTACTTTGCATTTCTCCTTCAACTTCCCCAGCCCAAAGCAGCCACTAGTCCACTTTCTGGCTCTGGATTTCAAATAAATGGAATTATACAACAGGTGGCTGTCTGGGTCTGGCTTCTTTCGGTTAGCGTGATGTTTCCAAAGTTCATCTACGCCGCAGTACCCGTCAGGGCTTCGCTCCTTTTTACTGTCCAATCATATTCCGTTGCACGGCCATACCGCGTTTTGTTTATTCATTTGTCAGTTGACGGACATTTGACTTGTTTCCACTTTTTGACTATTATGAATAATGCTGCTACGAGCATTCATCTGCAGGTTTTGTGTGGACATATGTTTTCATTTATCTCGAGGATTTGCCTAGGAGTGGGATTGCTGGGTCACGTGGCTACTCCATGTTTAACATCATGGCTCAGGAATTTGCTGGCTTGATAATGGGAAAGCGAGGCTGTTCTGGGTGGCAGGGTGAATGTGTGTGTGTCATGTGTGTGGAGGCGTGCTGTATGTGGCCACGTGCAGGAGCAGTGCTGCTGAGGTAGGACAAAGTAGTTCTTGGCCCATCAACTCCTTGTGACCTGAAATTTCTGCCCGTCTGCTCCCTTGTCTGAATGTTGCCCCTAAAGGGTGGTGGTCTAGAATTATTCCTCAATCAATCAGTTAGAAGACTTTGGCAAAATCAATGACTATATTCTATAAGAATCCATTAGTTATATAAAATTTACAATAGAGAATATTATAAAGGTTATTATTAGTTGTCACTTGTGTGTTACACACCTTTTATATCCATAAAATTGACAATGAACATATGGACATAAATGTGTACATGCATTTTTACCCCTCAAAGAGCTGTTACTAGACATGTGCCTGCACACAGTGGGTCTGCCGGTGTCGGAGGAATAGCTTCACTGGGCTGTCAGTCAGTGTTCTGAGCAACTGCACTTGGAGCTCTGGTGGAGAGTGGGGGCGGAGAGGGAAGGAGAGTTTTTAAATTTATCAGAACAAGGCAAGGTCATTGCCAAGTGTTGACTGTAATTGTTTCAGACCCTCACCCGGCCCCTCTGCAGCAATCCTTTCAGGGCCTCCTCCCTAGTTAGGACACTTCCTTTTAGGACCTGCTTCTCCTGGGATTGAGTTTCCCCAACAACTCTGAATCCCTTTCCCCTTTAAGGGTCCTATTTAAGTCACCTCCTGCATATACCTGGGCCTGAGTTCCAAGAGCCTCCAGTTCATGCTTTTCTTCTCCACTGCTGCATCCTTGTTGCACAGTGTACTCTGCCCAGACCCGCCCTGACTTCCTGTCCTGGAGCCCTGCACCCTGCATTCTGCAAGGCGTCCAAGGCAAGCACACATCACGGTGGCCCCAGTGTGCTTCCTGTTGGCAAAACTGGTCCTCAGAAGAGCAATCTCTGGACAGACACCAGAGAGATATTCTCATGTCTGTGTTTTGATTACACACGCTTTCCTTGCATCGCATTTTGTACCAGCACAGACGCCAGGAGCCTGTTGACGTCACTGGGAGTCAGCTGCCATCTCTGGAGTAGGTGCCTCCTGACTTGAGGAATGTTCGTTCCCAGTTGAGGACAGCAGTTTTTGATAATACTTTTAGCATTTTCCTTCTGAGCCATTTCCCCAGGGCTGACTCAGTACTGTAAGATCTGGTGATTTTTTTTTTTTAAGGGAAGGCTTAGACCTCAGTTCACCTTTATTTTTCCTTTAAATAAATATGCCCTTGGAAGGACTCTGATGAAATGATATTTCTGACTGTCCTAGAAGGGCCTCTGGCTCTCAGGTGGGATCTCTGTTCCTCTCTCTTCCTGCCTGCCAGAGGCTCCTGTCACTCAGACACTTACCTAACTCAGTAAGGAGCTTTATGGCTCATAGAGTGGAAGACCCCAGGGGACCAGAGTGTTGAGGAAAGTGGGGATGAGGGAAGAGAGTCACATATTTTCTGGCTGGTCCCAGGCTTGACACTGAATGCTCATTCTGCCTCCAGATTCCCAGAGATTTTACGGCATTGTGTGAGCTCATGATATTCTTGGAAAAATAAAGGCCTCTGCCTCTTAACTAACGCCTGCCACTTGAAACTGGGATTGCTTTGGATTCACTGACCCTGATTCCGGCACCCCAAAGGTGGGCCTGGGTGTTGAAATGTCAAATCCACAGAGAAAAAAGTCTCACAGTGATGATTTTGAGAGAGAAAACCCTTTTCCTAAATCTATATAGATTTTTGCAGAACCAATAAGATTTGCCTAATGATTAGTGCCATGAAAAATTGGCACACCGATCCCTTTGTCAGTGAAATGAATTGACCAGGTGCTCACATCATACCAGTGGATCAATTTTAATGCATACCTGATGAGCCCAGAGCACTCTTCATTGGATAGTGTTTTAACACCTCAATTGATGTATCTCATAATTTTATTATAAGCCACAGGATTGCTTCTGAGGCTAATCATTTGTTTTTTTATTAGCAAGAGGTGCAGAGGAGAAGTTGTGTGGTATTTCTCAAAAGTGATCAAAACTGAGACACATGTGACATCAACTGGAAAATACCTCTGGGTTTTGAATCCAAATGAGAGACAGCTCCTGGCCAGGGATGCTCCTTTGCAGTTCTCATGGGAATGAGCGTCTCCGCACACAGATGTGGAAAGGCTCAGTAAATACCAGGTGCTATGAGTTAGAACTATGGTTAGTTTATTGTAGTTGAGCTACATTTAATTGGACTCTGTTCCAGTTTCCTGTGCGCAGGGACCTGCACAATGTCTTCTCAGCCACCGAATCACCACTTTTTCTGCCTAGTTTGCTTTCCTGGTGTTACTGGGGAGACTTGGAGCTTTCTAGGATGCTGGAAACTAGGGCAGACCTGCTTCCCCTGGCGGCTCATTTATAAACAGTGCTGACAACCCCCACCAGGCCCCAGTAGTGAAATGTAAGGCCGGCTTCCTGATCACTCCCCACCTCTCCATGCCTCTGCCATTCAAACCTTGCCCAAATATTTGCAGGCACACACAAATCCTGAACAAATAATTGCCCACAGAGTTAAATGGTTTGTAGTATTTAGTATTCTGTGCTGCTAGCATCTCTCACACACTTTCTGATTTTTAAATGCAACCAGCAAGCAGCAAGCGCATTTTGGAGGACATCCACAGCAGAGAGGCAGAGTGAGCATGTGCACATGGAACTTTTGGTCCATTTCAGCCCTTTCCCCTTCCCCTGGATCCCTCACATAGCACCTGATGTGATTATTCCATGCTAAAAATAGGAGCGTTATCACAGCTCTTCTGCAGGTGGGAAGCTTTATGGAAAGAGATTGTCTTTGTTTTTTCCGGCTCCCTTCCCAAGTCGTTGGTGTGCCAGATGGACGATGCAGTGTGATTATAATGTGTGCACAGGGTGAGCTGGGAGGTGAGAGGCAGCAGCCGCCACTTGCGCATGTGGTCAGAGGCAAGGCCAGGGTAGAAGGACTTTCCCAATTCTCTCTGCTCCCAGGATGATCTCAAATAGCAGCATTAAAAACAGTCCCTTGTAAATGTGTAAAACAATTATCTTGCAAAAACGCTGAATTTTTGCTTTTGACTGCCATAATTAGAATAATACTTGACAAAAAGGGGAGGATTGGGGAATGTTAGATGTAAATGTGAGGAAAATAAATTCTTAAGTATTTATTCAGTTTCTATTTTATACAAAGCAAGAAAGGTTTCCCCAGCCATGGACTACTGGAACCATCTCATAATAAGGTTCTTTGGTGACACCAAGGAGTTTACAGTTTAGTCCTGGAGTCAAGGTATAAACATAGTAGTTATGATAATATGATAAATGGTTTCCAATAGCAAGGTTTAGCACATATAGGAATTTCTCTTCTGGAATACCTCTCTTAAGAAAGTAGCTGGAGTACCTGAAAGTAGCTGCAAATATACCCAACTAACCCAGTAGCCCCCTGTGCTGGAAGGAATGGGTAGGCAGGGGTGAGGTAGGATAAGGAGGTGAGGGTTGGGTGATAGGATTCTCTAGGACCCTAAAGCAATAAGTCTACCCCTGTACACTGCCTAAGTAATGGCAGTGAAGAATGTCTGTTTTGGGAAGACATGGAAACAAGTGCTGTTGAGAGGTCCTGGAGATGTTTTGCTCAGCACATTGTCATTTCTTCTGCATCTACCATCACAGGCTTGATTGTATCGCTGTGCTAGAGAGGATGTGTCTGTCAGAGCCAAGCCATTAGGAAGCTTATCCTGTACGACTCAGAGTAGGCTAAGCTGCTATAACAGGTAAGTCCCCCATGAAAATTCTCACTCACGTAACAGTCCAAGGGTACTCCCCTCCATGTAGTCATTCAGGAACCTAGATTGATGGCCAAATCTCTCCCAAGGATGGGGTGCCTTTGCCTGGGTTTTCCCATTAGAAAGCAGAGTCTAAGACAAGGGCTTGGTAAAGGGGCTTTATTTAGAGGACTTAATTTGAGGATCCAAGGGACTCTGAGAAGATCTCTGGGAAAACTAAAACAGGGATTGAAGTGAAGCCAACATGAGCATGGGTTACTAAGCTGGTCCTCACTGTGGGAAACTGAAGCACCATATCACTGGGACATTCTTTCTCACTGTGAGTTGTGTATTAGTTTGCTAGGGCTGCTATAACAAATACCGCAAAGTAGATGGCTGAAACAACAGAATTTTATTGTTTCATGGTCTGGAAGTATGAGGTCAAGGTGTCAGCAAGGTTGGTTTGTTCTGCTGGCTGTGAGGGAGAATCTGTTCCATGCCTCTTCTAGCTTCTGGTGGTTTTCCTGGCAATCTTTGAGGTTTCTGGGCTTGTAGACACATCACTCTAATCTCTGCTTTCATCTTGTCATGATGTTCCCGCTCTGTGCAGGTCTGTCTGCAACTTTTCCCATTTTAAAAGGACACCAGTCATATTGGATTAGGGCCCACCCTAATGACCTCATCTTAGCTTGATCATGTGCAAAGATCCTATTTCCATGCAAGGTCAAATTCACAGCTTCTTTTAGGGGAACACAACTCAACTCATAACAAGCTCTATAGATGTACCTCAGAATTATCTGCCCATAGTTCCAAAAAGAGAAACATTGGCTCCTGCCCATTTCCAATGCCCCATGGGCTTTGCTCTTTCAGATTGCACCTGTGGACTGACCAGTGGACCCTGCTGGCATCCCACACAGGGTTGTTAAGACTCTCCAGGACAGAGAGTGAGAGACGTGTTGAGCAGCTTTCAGAGGACACCTGAAGAAAGCTGCCAGAATAAAAGTTGGGCACAGAGGATGTGAGGTGAGGATAAGAGGTATCTGATTGGGGATTGGGGGCAGGCAAGATATTCCTTATTCTACTACTCATACATGGTGGGCTTCCTGTTTGTCTGCTTCCCCTGCTAGACTGGGAACTCCAAGAGGGCAAGTTCTCACTGGCCTTTTTTACTATTGTTTAATATCCCTATTATATGGCAGAATGCCTGGTATGTGAAGGCATTGGATTCACACTGAAAGAATAATGAGGTGTGTTTGGTCCCAATATCTCCATCACAACCAGAAGTTTGAGGGACTTGATGTAGCCACACAAGGCTGCTTAAATGAACTGGGAAAATAGGACTCTCTCCTCTGTCCCTCTTCTGTAACCTGCCTCCTTCTCTCCTCCCCCTATTGCCTCCCCCTTCTAACTCTTGAGGGATGGAGGTACAACAAGGCATTCAATTCGTTAAAAAATTTGATGTATCTCAACAGTCATTTAGGTGAAACCACCTTATAAAGCATCTTTTGGGTATTTTAATAATCAAATCCCTTTGGAAAGGCTCCAGGATAGAGCCTCAGTAGAACAAATAGTGCTCTAACAAGGTTACTGCATATTACCAGCATTGTTGTGTTCTGTTTCAACATGGCTTGCAGAGAGAGAAGAGAGGTCATCTGTAAAATACTCATTTAAAAGTAATTTCTAAGCATCTGTCTGCACTGAGCACTGCATTAGGTACTAAGTGGACAGAGCGTGTTCAATTGAGATCCTAATAAGGTCTTGCCAAAGCACCCATTCGGTTCACACTGGGTGGATGGGGACATGGTGACCTGACTTTAGGAGTCATACTTTAAGAAAAAAAACGAAAAAAGAAATGTTTTGCCCTGACCTCAAAGCACTTGCCAGGCCTGGTGCCTGCATCATGGACTTGGACTTGGGCTTGGTCTTGAGCTTCCTGTGGGTGGGGCTTGCGCATCCAGTCTGCGCCCATCTTTGCATCCACGCTGCCTCCCTGGCCTCTGGTTGTCTCTGGGATAGTCTGTGTAGCCTGGGGCTACGTGTTCAGGCTGCTCCAGGGCTTTGTGAAGACCCGGTTGGCTGTGAGTCATTTCTTCCCTTCCTCATCACTTTATAATCAGGTGACTTTTACATAAAACATCCCAATGGGACATTGCAATGGGTTGCAATGGGACAAAAATGTTCTCCACTTTCGACTCCCTCCATTTTCCCAAGGGATGGATGATTTTCGTGTATAAATCATCAGTCTCCCAGCCCAGCAGTGTCTATGGGGGAGTTGGCCATGTATTTACCCTGCTCCCTAGGTATTCAGGGAGCAGCGGGAAAGAATCACCAAAATGTGAGGGCAAGGGTCATCTGTGAATCTGCAAGGAGGGAGTTGGAGGGGTGTGGTGGCAAATGTAACGTCACTGATGTCACTGGACAGCAGCCTCTCTAGGACCCTCTCCTGCACCGTGATGAAGAGCATTTGAGGAAAAGTGGAAGGACTGATTCCTATTTTAGGAAAGTCACTTTTTAGGGCCAGTTCTTTCCCATGCTAAATGTGGAAAAAGAACCAGAAGCCCCATGGGAAGTTTTGCAGAGGGCATGTTGTAGTGGCTCCATTCTCAGGCTTTGGGGACAGACAGACCTGACTGAATTGCAGCTCTGCCTCTATTAGCTGCGAGGCCTTAGGGAAGTGACTGAACCTCACCAAGCCTCAGTTCCCTCCTCTGTAAAATGGGCATCATAGTAGAACCTACCTCAGAAGGTTATTTGAGAATTATGTTAGAAAAACCAGGTAAAGCTGCTTATCATGGGACCTGGGAACAAAATTTGATTTTGATATATCAACTATTATAATTATCTATGATATGTGGAGATCTTCTCAAGAGCTTCTTCCTTGGCTCTCCTTATTAGCTTGCATTAGTGATTAGCCAAGAAGAAGACAGTGCTGTTCCAGCATGGGACTGAGGAGCAAGCAAACTGGCCAGTCATGTTGAGGAAGAGATGTCCCAGAGGGCAGAGGTGCCTGTGTTCTCTGACTGGGAGCTATGAAAGCTTCCCTGTAGCTGTGCCTTGGGACCCTCAGACAGACTTCTGCTCCCTCTCTCCTCGGACTTCCAACTTCCAGGCTCTGACCAAGCCTGGTACCCATGCCTTCTTAGGAATCTTGCTTGGTTGCTAATTCAGACAGTGCCCTGACCTGGCCGTCCTTGTGTCCCAAGTGGTAGGGCGTGGGTGACTTCTGACAAGCAGAGTGAGCCCAGAGTAGTTTAGAAAGGGCCAGAAGCTACTTGCAGTGACACCAGGACTTGATTAGCCAACAGCCCATGAAATCAGTAAAAGATCTGAAAAAATAAATAGGTTTCCAAGTCCCTGGGAAAAAATGCACAGTGGGTAAATCCTCTGAAGGCAATATTTGCTTCAAGAAAATCCCAGAGACTGATAAGGCTCACCAATATTCGTGGTCCTTTCTTTTTGCTGGGGACTGTGTTTTCCAGCCTGCATCACTGTTAGGTGGGTAGGTGAGGAAGCGCATAACTAAGTTCAGGCCAATAGAGTAAGAGTCGAGGAGTTGATGTGGGCTACTCCAGCCCTGGAACCTAAAAACCTACCATCTATGACCCTCTTTCTCCTCTCTAGTTCCCAGTGGACTGGAGAAGATTCTGAGGATTTCGAAAAGGATAGAATCACAAGACGCAAGAAGTCTGGATCTTTGCATGACTGCTTGTTCCCTGTCTTGTGAAATTACGATCCTGACTTGTAAGAAACAAGTCATTATCGAATTATGCCAGTGAGATTTGGCATATTTCTTCTATTTGTCATGGAAACTAGCATTATTTACCCTAATGCACTTTATTTAAGATTATACTTTGTTCATGTGCTGCAAATGGGTGTCTCAGTTCTTGGTAGAATGTGTAGGTGAATGTGATGGCATCTTGCATTTGAATGTGTACTCTTTTTTCCTTTGGTCTAGGCCATTGGTGGTTGGTTGCTTGATTGTAATAAGGCTTTAAAAGTCGTTCATTTTTAAATGTATTTCCCACCCATCTGTATTCTCCACTCCCACTCCCAACCCTCCCACACCCTCCTGTCATCAAAATGGCATTGGATTCAGACTGTTGTTAAAGAAATACATGGAGAGTCTTAGATTTTTAAGCTGTGGGGAAATTTACAAAATACTGAAAATCCAAACCAAGGATGATGTAACTGTAAAGAATAGTTCTTTTTTGAATACATCTTTTCAGTTTCTTTCTAATATATAAACCTATGTACACATAAACATCCAGTTATTGATAAGAATATTTGCTAGAATTTATTGAGTGGTACTGTATGTTATACACTTTTAAATATTTCTAATTCTAAGAGTAGCCCTATAAAATGGGCATTGCTACTCTTATTTTCAAATAGAGAAACTAAGGTTCAGAGAGATTAAATAATTTGTCTAAGATGACAGCAGTGATGGAGTTCATTCCAACCTATACCTGCTCTGACCCAGATCTTGCCTGTTGTTTTATACTACATTACAGTATGTTTTCTTGGTTCTGGGGGTGGAATTTTGGGGGCCTGTGGCCAGAGTCCTTGGTCACCTGGGCTTGGTGACCCTCTCTTTCCATGACTTGCCCAATCAAAAAGCACAGACTCTCCAGACCAGCACACTGTATATAGACCTCTTAGCAGGGCCTCAAATCAGGCCCAAAGACCTTTGCCTGTTCCCTGTGTGCCCTTTCCAGCTTCAGTGTCCAAAGTTCCTGTGTCCTTTGTTAGGGCCCTGGTCCCAAGCACAGCCCTGTCTAACAAGGGCACTAGAATACCTAGGGTAGGAAAATGACAGGCTCTCTTGGGCCAGTGGTATTCAGGTGGAGGGGCCAAGAGGAAAGATGGTTAGAAGGTGAAATAGATAGATGCATTGGTCACTGCATGGGGAGGCAGGTAATGGTCTAAGGTCTTCCCAGGATTTTGCCTTGGGCCACTGGGTAGGCAGCATATGCAGGAGAGGACCAGCCTCAGGGCAGATCTGAAGGAGATGTGTACCCATGTGCACTTCCCACACACTGCCCTTTCTTGAGTTGTTACACAGTTTCATGTAGGTTTTTCTGGGCCACATCATCAGGAAACAGTTTACAATGGCCCTCAGGATCCTTTACTGAATTTTAAACCAACTGTAACTGTTGAGAAGTATGCTTGAGGAATTAATGAGATGGGGCTCATAAGATCATTATTTTATTGCATCGCCCAATATTGCTATATTAAAGGCAGAAATAGGAGTTTGCAGGGTTTTGCCCTGAAGGAATATGTGAACTTATTAGTTCACTTATCAAGGGCTGTCTCTGCCTTGGGAGGGCTCTCAAAGCTCCGGTAAGGATGTATTCCAGGAAGCCTTCCTGGTTATCTCAGAATCTGTGAGCCTTCCTGTTTTTGAAAGGCAAAACAGGTAAATATCTGGCTCACAGGATGGGAGCCAGAGACAATGAGTGCCCTTTGCCCAGAGATGCACCCTTGTGGTTATAAAGAACTTGTTTTGTAGAAATGGGCTTCCTACTCTCTCCTGACTGTCTGCCTTAAGTCCACAATAACTAGATCAAAGAAATATAGAGCCACTATACCTCTTTGTTATTCCTCTGTTAATTGGTAACTACCTCTTAGAACTTAGAAGTTAGTCCTTGAAAGTCTTCGTTCCTGTTTGTTCACCTAGATAGATTAGAAATTATTAGAAGCCCTTTGAAAAGAGTTTTGACCCTAACCCGCTACCTGTTACTATCTGTTACCCATAGCAACCTCACTACCTGCTATGTAAATGTGTTATTATGTCAACTGGTAATTGATATCTGTGATTATAAAAACCTATGTGTCTCCAACTTCTGGGCTGGACCATTCACAGAGATATGGTCTAGACTCCTGAGTACCCCTGCTTTATCTGATCTTCTTATATAAAACTCTGAACTATACCTTAGTCTCTGTGTATTCTTTTATTCTCTCTATTTCCTATCAATTTTCTTATCCTCTGTGGTGACCACTATCTAAGGGACCTGCTTTCACGGGGAGAAGTAGCTAATCTCCTCGCAGCCCTACCTCCCTAAATGTAACCTCAAAACCAAAGGATGGTTTGGTTCATTTTTCCATCACAATGTGCCTGTGCTTTATGAAGCTCATGATGGCGATGTGTACCTCTGCTGGGTCCCCTGGCTGTGTTTCTCTGTGAATATTGTTCCTTTACATATTTATATTTATCACACTTAACCACACATACCAGCAATTCTCTAAAATAGTTTTTTAAAGGGAACTTAGAGACATAATTGAAAATGAAATTGAGATGCACTTATTTTAGCTTTTGCTTTTTATGCAGTGGGACTAATTTTTCTTGAGCCCTGATTGTCTAAGCCAGTGGTTCCCATACCCAACTGCTCATCAGGATCACCTGGGAAGCTGTAAATAGACACAGCTTCTTGCCATGCCCCCTTCTCCAGGAGGTTCCAATTCATTGGGGATCAGGCACCTGCATTTTAAGTCTGTCAGAAAATTCTGATGAGAAGGCAGGTTTGGGAATCACCCATCTGAGCCACTGTCTCCAGATTTATAACCCTGGCTTCGGTGACATCAGCATTTCTTTGGAGAAAACATGGACATTTTAGGGTAGAAGTAAATGCTGTTTTATTAATAAAAACTAATGTTCACTGAGTACTTGCCATTGTCAGATACTGGGATAAGTAGTTTTTAAGGACTTATCTTACTTAATTTAGTGTAATCCTCACCAATGAGTTACAGAGTATCCTCACGTTCCAAAGCGAAGGAAACAGAAGCAAAAAGAGGTTAAAGAAATTCTTTGAATAACAGGCTTACATGATCAAGTGGAGGAATATGGTTAGACCCCAAGTATCTCTGACTCTGGAAGGAAACCTGTCTCTGAGCCACTACCTTGGATTGCTAGTTTGTGGAATTAGTGATGATTCCAAAATTTCTCAGTTACCTTTTGCCTTTTAGAGATAAGACACGTTCCTCTGTTATTAGTGGGAGGGCAAAAAGTCAAGGCTAACACATCTTATAATTGCTGAGCACTCTAGTGAAGAAAAGTCTTATTTCACTGCCTATAGAACTGGAGAGAAGAAGGCCCTTGTTAGGAAAAACAAACAAATGAGCATATAAAAACAGAGAAGGAAGGCAAAACAAAAAACAATGCTTTCTAGATATTTGAACCCATTAAAATCTTTATTCTTATTATCTTTTTAATATTATCTTTCTTTTTTTAAAAATCTTTCTTAATATCTTTTTTTTAAAGAGTTAGGAATGATTTAAGTTTATTACTTATAAATAATACCTTTCATTGCACGGTTAATGTATCCAGTTAACTACTCCCATAAGATGCTGCTTCTGTTTGCACTGTCATAAATCAATGAGAGACTGTTAATAGTAGCACAGGCTTAATCACTCCGATGCCTCTTGTTGCTAATGGGGACTATAAAAATAGCTGGAGGTGTGAAGAAATGTGTTTTCTGAAATTGCCAGGCTTGAATGGAGCAGAAGCATGGGCCTGGAAAGTAAGGCCCATAAAAGCCTTTGGGATGTGGATGTGACAATAACAGCTCCATCACCTTGATTTTGCATGGCTCTTTCTGAAGCATTTTTCTTTAACCGTCCAAGAGCCCTGGAAGACAGGAATTTTGGCCTCTACCCTTCAGGTGAGGACACCTGGGCAGGCTTCTAGTCCAGAGCTTCCTGCTTCCATCACAGCTTCCCTCTGGGCCCACAGGGACCCATGCTTGGCACTGGCCTGTTTTATGCTTGCTCTCTGCAGCCCACCAATATGCTTTTACAGCCTGCAGTTTTCCAGTGTGCTTGATTTGAAGTGAGCTACACTGAGATTCAAGGGTAGCTGCAGGCTGCACAAACATACTTCAATCACTGGTAAAAAGGAAACAGAGAAGCTGAATGGTAGTTAGGCACCTCGGAGGGGAATTTGCCATAAATTTTAGCCTTTTCAATAGCTTGGCTTTATTAGGGCATGAGCCAGTGATATTTTTCTTCATTTCCTAACTTATTGCTCACACAAGGATTACTGCTTTGTAATATTTAGTTTTCTTGGCATTATAGCTGAATTAAATGGAGACCAAGTGGGACCTGGAAGCAAGCATCTCCTTTCCTTCTGATCTACCTTCACGGCCCAGTTTCCTGTCTTTAATTAACACGGTGGTGAACATAAGAATTGACCCACATGCTGTGGGCCTCCACAGAACCAGGACAGGCCTTGCAGAAATGAAGAAAAATATCATTTAAAGTGTTTCTTAAATTGGATTGCTCCTTTTATTTTTTTTCCAGCAGGGCTATGTAGCAGGCACCCATGTGATTTTCTTGTTGGAACTAGGTGGAGAGGAGGAGGAGAGACATACAAAGTATTTTTTTAGGTTTTTGTGTTTTATTAACCAGCAAGTAAGTTAATTTCATCACAGTTCCACTTCCCATTTATCTGCCCTGAGAGTAAATGGCAGCTGGAGCCATGAGTTTTGGGTTCAGGTGGGGCTGGAGGCTCTGTAGAATTCAGACAGGAATTTTACATCAGGATTAGACACAGATTTGCTAAGGGTTTGGGGACAACTGTCAGAGTTCCATGGGGATTGGAAAACTGTTGATCCTGCAAATGGCTTGCTCCAGAGAGATCTCCGTGCCTGAAGGAAGGAGGGTGACATCAGTTTTGTGGTCCCCATGGCACCTAAGAGGCCAAGAAAGAGCTGAGGGCTGGGCTGAGGGGTGGGCTGTTAGGGTACAGGGCACTTTCCTCCTGCAGCCTCAGCGGGATCTGCAACTTGCCTGCTTTTGTACCTCCAGCCCTTGGAGGAGGAGGAGGTCCCTTCCTGATCACCACCAACCAGACCGGAGCCCACTGAGCCAACAGAGAAAAGGAACATGCAGCTGAGAGATCCTACCAGCTGGGGAGAGAAAGATGAGTCAGAAGCAACAGAACACAATCTCAGCAAAATAGCTGCTGGAGGAAATGTGCAAAAAAGTAATAGGAAAACCTACAGAGATGTAAGTGCATTATGAAAGAACTTTCTAAAAGCAAAGAAAATGTCCCCACTTAATCAATTAAGTAGATGTAAATGAAAGAGTTAGCAGTCACTACTGGGATCCACCTTGGTGACTTGGAAGATTAAAGCACAAAACAAAATCGTAAGCAGATGAAAATCATAAGAAAAAGAAAAGAAAAAAAAGAGAGAGAGACTGGGAGTATAGAACCAGGAGACTTACCCTGCAATTAACAGAATTTATAGAAGGATAAAAAAGGAGCAGCTGAAGAACAGAAAATAATTAAACACATACATAAATTTCTGAAAAGACTTTTATATATTGAAGGGGTTAGGTAATTTCCAGGTTATTGATGAGAAAAGTGAGACTTGACATATTTTGCTAAAAATTCTTGAACTCTAAGAATAAAGAGAAAATTTTGTAAGTTTTTAGTTGGGAAGAATATATTACTTGCAAAGGAATAAGATTGGCATCAAACTTCTCATCTGGAAACTAGAAGATATTGGAACAAAATATATGACACAAGAAAACACACAACATAAGAATCCTATGCCCAGCCAAGGTATTCACCTGTCAGGCAAGGGGAAAAAAGTGGTTTGAAGATATGCGGTCCTCCAGACTGTATTTCACTCACTTTCACCATTGAGCAAAATACTTGAGAAGGACTCAAAACAAACAGTGAATGAACAATACTGAGAAGCAAATGAAGTGGAGAGGAAGCAGCATTAAGCAAACCTTGCTCTCTCCGTAGATCCTGAAAGACTTAGCAGTATCCAGTCCTGAAGCTAGAAGTGTGGAGAGCACATAAGGGACCAAGACTTGAGTGAGAGAATTCCCAATGAAAATCGGACCCAAGACGAAATGGGGCATAACTCAGATTTACCTAATGTTTATAGTAAGATCTTTCAATGAATGCTAGTTAAACTTTTCTAGATCATAGAAAAATGAAAAATACTTGAACCTAATGGAACTAATCTCATTTTAATACTCAACTCTGATAAGGAAAGTATAATTGAAAACTTAAAAAGT
This sequence comes from Lepilemur ruficaudatus, assembly GCA_963574885.1. Taxonomy (NCBI): domain Eukaryota; kingdom Metazoa; phylum Chordata; class Mammalia; order Primates; family Lepilemuridae; genus Lepilemur; species Lepilemur ruficaudatus. The sequence continues at coordinate 21,495 of CAUYRT010057996.1, read as the reverse complement.
ATAAACAAATCTAACATATGGATATTGATGCAAAAAATAAAATAAACAGCGAATAGAATCTAGTGAAGTTTTAAAAGAATATTGCACTGTGACCTAATGAGATTTATTTCAGGAATGCAAGAACAGGTGGATATAAGGATCTCTATCAATATAACTTATTACATCAGCAAATTAGAAGAGAAAGCATGTGATTATATTAGTAGATTTGGAAAAAGCCTTTTATACAATTCTTATAAGAAAGCTAAGTAATATAGAAATAGACGCAAACAACCTAAATACAATACAGGCCATTCATCGTAACCTACTACCTAATATTAAGTGACAAAATGCTACATCTATTTCTGTTAAAATCAACAATTGAAAGGGAATATTCTCACCATCAGTATACAACATTGTGTTGGTGTTTCTAGTGTAAGTTAAGAGAAGAAATAACCAATATTAAAACTATTTCTTTTTGCTGGTGGTATGATTTTTTTTTTTAACTTTTTAAAACTCACAAAACCAAAAAGACTCTACTTTTCAGTATTAAAAAATACTACTTAAGTTATTAAGATAATTTTGTAAGGTAGCTGGAATAAGACATACAAACAAATATCAAAACTTGCCTGTTTAAAGAATAAGTAAGCAGTCAGAAATGGAAATGGAAAAAATTCAGTTATAATGGCTTTAAATACTATGACATATTTGTAATTCCGTGTATTAAGAAATATGCTGAAATAAAAAAAGAAATAAGAATGGAAAAGAAAAGAAAAGAAAAGAACAAAAAAAGAATAAAAAGAGAAAGACTCAGAACTTATGTGGAGAAAACTATAAAATTTTATTGAGGGACACACAATAATATCTGAACATTGGGAAAGATTTTTTTTCCAAAGGAGAAAGTTTAGCACAAAAAGGTAATTTCTTCAAAATTCATGTACAAATTGTAGACAGTTTCTGTCAGTATCCCAACAGAGAGTTGCTGTCTTGGAAATTAGAAAAAAAATCTTACAGTTTATATGGAAGAATGAATTTTTTTCATTTTTAAATTATTTTTTAATAGATAAAGAATAATTGTACATATTTATGGGGTATAGTGTGATATTTCAGTACATGTATACTATATGTAATGCTAAAATCAGGGTTATTAGCATATCCGTCACTTCAAAGATTTATCATTTCTTTATGTTAGTAATATTCAAAACCCGCTCTTCTAGCTATTTGAAAATATACAATAAATTGTTGTTTATTATAGTCACTCTATAGTGCGTAGAACACTAGAACTTATTCCTCCTATCCAGCTGTACTTTTATATCCATTTGGAAGAATGAATTTTTTAGACTAACAATGAAAAATATGTAAAGGAAAAATGAAAGGGAGACTTCTCTCACCAGAAATTACAACCCACATTTAAAACAATGAAATAACATCAATATGATACTGGTGTTGGGAAAGACAAAAGAGATTGATGGAACAGAATAGACAACACATAAATAGAGCTTGATTTGTGTTAGAATTTAATGTATTCCAGTAGGAAAAGGCTGAATTTAATAATATGGTTTTGAGAGTCCTGGTTCTCCATCTGGATGAAAGCAAAATTGTATCCTTTTCATATGCATATAATACAAATACTGCAAGGAAAATTGGGGTGTAACTTGTGCAGTCTCAGGGCAGGGGAGATGGTAACTAAGACTAGAAATCCACAAACTATAAAAGAAAAGATTTTACCAAACAAAATGAAACAAAACTGAGTTCATGATAGCCATAGGAATAAAAAAATCAATGAAAAGACAGGATTAATAGCCATACAGCTAATAATATACAAACATTTTAACAAATTGTCAAAAAGAGACAAGCTACCCAGTAGAAAAATGGGCAAATGATATGCAGAGACTATTTGCAGAAGAACAACTCCAGATGGCCAAAACTTTGTGAGAAGATATTAAAAGTCACTGGTGTTCATGGAATCCAATTTTAAGTAACAATGATGTAAAAATGGCCAAAATTTTAAAAAGCATTAACTTCAATTGCTGGTGGGGATATGGAGAAAGGAGTCCTCTTATATAATACTGGCAGAAATTTAAATTGTTACAGTCTTTGTACAAAGCAAACTGTCAAACACCATTATAATTCATATTAATTATACACATTCCTTTATGCTTAGTAATCCCACTGCTGGGACTTTGCTATGGTCTGAATGTTTGTGCCCCATTCCCACCCAAATCAGACTTATGTGTTAAACCTAATTATCAATGTGATGGTATTAGGAGGTGGGACCTTTTGAGAGATGATTAGGTCATGAGGGCAAAACCCTCGTGAGTGGGATTAGTGCCCTCATAAGTGAGGCCCCAGAGAGCTGCCTTGCCTCTCCTACCATGTGAGGGCACAGGGAGAAGGTGCCATATTTGAACCGGAAAGTGGGACCTCCCCCCACACTGAATCTGCCAGTACCTTGATCTTGGACTTTCCAGTCCCTAGAACTGTGAGAAATAAATTTCTGTTTATAAGCCACTCAGTTTAAGGTATTTTGTTATAGTAGCCTGAACAAACTATGACAGACTTTATCCTAAAAGAACAAAAAAACTGGTGTGTGAAGATATTTCGATGGGTAATTTTATGTGTCCATTTGATTGGGTCACAGGGTGGCCAGATATTTGGTCAAATGTTATTCTCTAAAACATTCTCTGAGGATGTTTTAGGATGAGATTAACATTTGAATCAGTAGACTGAGTAAAGTAGATTTCCCTCCCTAGTGCAGGTGGACCTCTTACCTCCTCCAATTGGTTGAGTGCCTCAATAGAACAACAATGATGACCCTCCCTCAGATAAAAGTCAACTCCTTCTCTCTGACTGCCCTGAGCTGGCCATTGGTCTTTTCTTGCCTTCTGACTTGAACGGAAACATTGGTTCTTGTTGGGTCTTGAGCTGGCTGGTGTTTGGACTGAAACTTATACCATCAGCTCTCCTGGCTCTTCAGCTTGCTGATTGCAGATTTTGAGCCTTCTTAGCCATGTGAGCCAATTCTGTATAGTAAATATCTCTCTCTGTCTCCATACACACACACACACACACGGAAAACAAAGTGAATGTCAGGAGGGGAGTGGTTTCATCAATTATTGTATTTTCATTCATATCATGATATCTCATGCAGGTGTTAAAAAGCAAAAGCAAAACTAAAACAAAACAAACTTATAACTCCATTGCTTGACTTGGACGCATTTTCACTAGGCAGTTTGTAGTGAGGAAAGCAAGATGCAGACAAGTGCTTAAAATATAACCCCATCTTTGGAAAGCAAACCATACCATATCTCTGATATGTGTATATTTTTATATAAATATGTGTGTGTTTATATTATTAGATAAACACAGAGAAAAATAGGGAAGGACACAATCTAGGTTGTTACTAGAAGATTCCCGGTTGGACAACGAAGCCATGACGTACATGGAGCCGTAAGAAAGAACGGGAACAGGGGAGCAAAACAAATCCAAAAAGCCAAGATGTCTGAAATTATACATTTTTACATTAATTGAAAATGTGTATATATGCTTAAGGAACTTCAAAAATGAAATTTTAAAAAAGGGAAGAATAAAGAGAGAAGAAAAAGCTGGTGGATGGGGCTGCCAAGGGCCTTGCAGATCTGGTCAAACCGGAAGACCAAATGATGTTGGCGAGGATGGCAACTCCATGCCTCCTACTTGACCAGCTACATCACTGGGTGGTTCCATCTGTCATACAAGATAAGCCACTTGACCAAAACCATAAGCTGTTTTGCATCAGATTTAAAACTAAAGATGGAATTAGATGTACCAGATGTGAGTAGGCCAGATTGGCACACCAGATGACTCTGTATTAACACATTTCAAAATAATCGAAGTACTGATACGGTGGGTCTGAAAATGTGGCTTATGAAAACTAAGAAGGACTAGGAAGTTTCTCTTACTCCCTGCCCTAGAGTACAGCCTCACGAGGGGTTCCAATGTTAGCATTAACTTTCACTTAAAAGAGTCTTGATGTTCTTCTGCTCAGATGCCAAATAATTCTTTATGTAATTTTTGGTGTAATACCAAGCTTTTCTTGCTAAGTTAAGGGGAACCCAGTGTCTCTATTGCACCTTTATGACTTTGGAGTCCCAGAGCAGATTTCTATGTTTATTGATAGAAAGAGAACCCATCTCTTTGTCTCTGTTATTTTTGCTGCTTATTGTTGGTCACCTTGTGAAAATGTGGCCTCAGTCAGTCAGGAGAGGAGGCACATCTGCCCTTCCAGTAATGACCTCCTTCCTGCCTTGAGTGATTACAGGAAATGCAGGTGTGGTGGGCACTGCTTAGCAGGAGGGAAGTCCTAGAGAGAAGTCAAATGGCTTCTCAGCCTTCTATAGGGCACTGGACTGTTTGCCAGGAGTCTTGGGTGGAAATGTTGCAGCTGCAAAATTGCCTCTTTGGCCTCTGAAGAGGAAGGTAGTGGCAGAAAGACGTCTGAATGGGCATCACTTAGACATCGTCCTGCAGGTGTTCATCGTACCCCATCTGCCTGAGGAGGGCCCTGGGTTCCCTCAAGGTGAATTTCTTGCTTGGCTTCTGCCAAATACAACATGAGCACAGACTGTGGCTGGATTTTCTCCCCCATTGGTGATCTTGTTCATATTTTATGAAAACTTAAATTGGTTTAAAAAAATTTCTTCTGCCCAAGATAAATTGCATCACTCTGTTCTCTTTGTCCCTCTTTATGTTGCCTCCCTGTGTTCCTGCCTCCTCCTCTGTCCCCACACTGCAATGTTGGACATTGTTAGCCCTGGTGTTTATTTCAGTCTCCATGAGATGGTTGCTTCTGTACCAGTGATGGACATCTCAGACTGACTCATGGAGACAAAATAGATTCTTATATTTTTGGAGGAATTTTGATTAGGATTTAAAACAATCTTTTGACCAAAACCAACTTGGGGTTTTGGATATTTAAATTTTATTGGAAGAAATACCAAGATTACTTGATTGGTACCAACCTGGATGAAAGGAGTGAGAGCAAGACAGAGCATGTGAATGCCAAGAGGGCAAATTATGGCAGGTGCAGTCCTGAGGATATCCAACTTTTCACACTACAAATTGGGACACATAGTCTGGCAAATATGTTTGTAATAATATATAATGGGAGTAATAAGGCAGACTATCTGATGTTTTGGCTGTCCCAGAACTTAGAAGAAAGCAAGGAGTACTCCATCTAGGTGTATAGAACAAGGAGGCAGAGAGAACCAGGCCATTTAAATTCCAAGGGAAACAAAATATTAGCTTCATTGTTCCCTAAGGATTCAGAGGTAAGAGCCCTGCTCTGTTGAATAATGATTTAGAGGAGTCACATTATGACATACTGTCTGCCCACTCCTCAAGTAAATGATTAGAAAATGATTTGGGTGATTTCTGCCAGTTGTATGGACCTGGCCTCCAGATTGCTAATGTTTCAAGAAGCCTGGAACAGGAGTCATTAGGGACATTTGCTGTAGATTGCTGTGTTGAGTCTTGCTTCTGGGCACATTCTGTGCTTGAAAATGAAACTGGAATTTAAAAAACACAATCAACATCTTCTCTGCTATCTTCTAGCTTCTGCCTAAACCCCTGGTTTCTGTCTTTCATACTTTGGCAAATGAAAATGGACTCCTTGATTACTTATGGTCCCAAGTTGTTGCTCTTGTTTCCACTGAGAGGAATGTTAATTGCTCATACAGAATAGAAATATGAGCCTTCAGGATTTTTCAGGATAGGGCCACATTTTTGTTCATTTAAGATTTCTCAGAATCACTCATAATGAACTGAAAACAATATATTTTGAATTTGGACTATGGGAAGCAATTGTTTTAGTGGATTGAATTTCGATCTTTTCGTACAAACATTTTTCATTGGGGTCTTTGTTTTTAAAAATTGGGGGTAAATTGTGCTACATTTAGATGTAGAGTTTATGGCTAAAAATAGCATTATTTTCCCATTATTCTAATGAGGGGGCATTTCATTAATATCATAGAGTTCTAGAGCTGGAAGGGATCTTCATGATGTTCATCCCTTTCATTTTATATGTGAGACATAGACAAAATGTTCAGAGAGGTTGTCCTGGCCCTGGATCTCAGCTAGTTAAAGGGTCAGTAAAACTGGCATCTGGCTTTTCTGATGTCTAGTCCTCTTTCCACTTCACTGTACTGCACTGAAGAACACGCTGGCCAACCCTCCTCCCTACATTAAAGACCACGGTTTTCACTGTAGTCAGGGGGTACGGTAGCTCCGCTCCGCTGGTGCGGTCTTTCAAGGACTCCGTGGCTTGACCGTACATGCATCACTTGTGTTCATGTTTTTCTGTCTAGAAAAAAATCATGACTTACATATGCTAATTTCAATTAAAACAGGCACAGACTGAACTAGAACTAGAAGATTGACTATTGTCGGTATGACCTTAAGGATCATCTTGTTTAACTTCTCGATGTAGTCTCACCACAATTGGAGCACTTCTTCCCTTTCCTTCTGGAGGCAGGCCTGCCAGGGGCAGGCATAATGAGCTGTTTTTTAGTTCTTGCAAACTGACCAATAAGCTCAAGTCACTTGAGTATTTCTATCAGAGGAAAGGATCAGAAAGTGAACCAAATGGGAACACAGGCATTGGTCTCCACACTTTGTTAAATAGCTTCAGGAAACAATGAGCTGAGATGTTAGGGTGGAGATATCTTCTAGACGGCCTTCCTTCAGGAGCTGAGTTAAGTTTCTTTCTAGAAGGTGACCTGGATCTTTTTTATTTTATGATAATATGGGGTTAGGTACTTGTTTGGTGGGTCTGGAGGAGGAGTCGGTCCTTGGTCCTCTCCTCGCTCCTCTTCCCTGTGGGCTTCCGTCCAGGGAATCTACACCCACAGAGAACAAGGACCACATGGGATACTGCGTATTTTTTATTTCCATTAACTTTTGATCTGCAACCTATTAATAAGAGTATTTTCAGGTAAGGGAAGGGAAAGGACATTGTCTTTAGTATGACAATTTTTCCAGCTGTGTTAAACAGAGTAGATATAATACTATCTATTTTCACCTCAAAAAAGGATAAGCAGTGTTCTCTGACAGGGTATAATCTACAATAACATATAAAGAATTTTTAAGTCCTTGCTTCCAAACACTCAAGACTCCCAAAGATAGCATTAGGAAGCTGCTTCTTGGTACAATTAAATTTATCATAATAATTTTCTAGAAAACTATGTTTTTTATGGATATAGTGAAGATAAGCATGACGAATTCTACCTTAATGAAGTCTGAATTCATGAGGTTTTACCCTACTCAATATTATTCATTAAACTTCATTTCATACCAGATTATGAGTTAAGTCTAAACTCTTCTAACCAAACTTGGAATCTATCACTGAGGTTTTCATGAGAAACTCATATTCTGGGAGGAAACTCTAATTTGTCTATATATAATTTCTAATTTGTGTTGTGCTATTTCAGTGTAAGGATAATGACATGAAATAGAAATTGTCCTTTAACAGACAGATGAAGGTAATTACAGTGATTATAATAGATGCTGGCAAATATTGCAACAAATTGACTACTTTAGTTCACATTACAGAAACTGTTAAAACTAAAGCATTAAATTCTGCGGGCAATATTTATTAAAAATTACATAGCACAAATACCTTTGAATTAGTAATTTTATAGAAACCATCTTTCATCTTTACTGACCTAAATGCATGATACTTATTCACAAATCAATACCTCATAAAAGTTAGAACCCAACAGCATACTCTTCTTTGTACTTCTTTTGTGTTCTCCTCCCTGCCAATCTCCTCTCATTTGTATTCACCCTCCCTCCCTCTCTCCCTTCCCTTCTTTCCTTGGCACCTATAAGAGCTTGTCTCTCTCTTCCTGGGTATATAACCTGAGGAGTTATCTGCCCAATCCCTTTATTTTGACTGGGTAGGGGCATTAAGAAATGGCCACGTGGTCAGAGGCTAGAGACTGAGAAGGAAGAAAATCTTCACTATCTTGAAACATCTTGGTCCATAATTCTTCCCATGCCACTGGAGATGAAAGGCACTGGGTAGTATCAATGGATAAAAGAGACAATATCAGAGCTGGGCGGAGTGGGGTCATCTTTCCTCCTTTGATGACTACTTTTTCCATACAGGATTTCCTTCTGACTGGATCTTTTTGGGACATTCTCATTTGCAAGGGCGATTTACTTGGCCCTGGATTCATCCGGAGAACTCGGCCTGATTAGCCCATGTATCTCTTCCTACTTCTTTCTCAGAATGGATGCTACTTTTCAGCAACCCTTGCAAATGCATTTTCTAAAAATGTTCTCAGCAAAACCAGAATCCTAATTATCCCTTCTGAAGCAGATGGCCTTGTGCCACCTGCTCCCCCCTCTTCTCTTCTTTTCCAAAATAACTGTTCCTCTTGACCAAATTCTTTTGATTTTGCGTTGGTATTTTATAGCATTGTACAAATTATACAGCACTTAAATCACACCTAATTACGATCTCTGCCAGCAGGACTTGCTACCCAGAGTGGAAATGGGAGAGACCCGAAAGAAATCAGCTGTTTTAAAGACACATAGTGTCATTGCAATTGGCCATCTTCTGCTAGGAAAGACTGGGAACACAGGCTATCAATTCTTAACCCACCCGCAGCTTGGTAATTCAAAAAGCCTTATTCTGAGTGGGTTATTGAAGTAATACCATGTGCCTCTCTCTAGCAGGAACAGCTTTCTAGTTCTTTGAAAAGATTTATGGAAACGGAGAATCATTATGTCTATGGAGGAAGCTTGGGGTGAGGAAGGCCACAGCAAAGGTCTTGTAAAGCCACCTCTTTCCATGGAGGGACCTGATGATTTAATTCCAGAGAATGCCCAATGACCTGGGTTTTTGTATCTCCGTTATTGAAATAATTTCCAACTTTTGAATTGATTTGTTTTTACTCTCCAGTGGTTCTGAGCCAGTTTTCTTTTCCTTTACTTTAATTTTCAGAATGCTCAGGAGATGTAAAATAATTTTAAATATTGATCCAAGTCAAATATAATTAGGTGTTAAGTCTTGCAGAGCAAATTTTAAGTAATTTTAATATAATCTGTGCATTCTGAGTTCCAGCAACCCAAGGGTGCCAAATTAATGTTGGTGGATACATTCACAAACTTCTCAAAATTTCTGGTGTGCTAGTGGCATTCTTCTTCTTGTTCCCATGCTGATATACATGGCATTTCAATGGAATTTGGGGAGCAATTTAGAAATGAAATGCACTTACTTAGTACTCTATTTAGTATTATGACATTGATATGTCTTCACTCGTGTTGTTGCCTCTCCCTGGATGGTCTTTTTTCCCCAACTTTAGAAGGTTTTTCTAATTCACCGTCCACCTCCCTCCCCGCAACTTAAACTTAACTTTTCCCACATCTGGGCTACTATGTTTCTCTGTCATTGTTGCGCTTCAGTTTACCTGTCAGTCTTTCCCCATAAGAAGGTGAGATCCCTGCCATTAGCAGCCATGGGTGTTTTTGTCTTAGTTATCACTGCATCCTTGGCGTCCATCACAATACTGTGCATGTAGTAGGCACCACATAGATGCCACTGACTTGAGGAGAATAGCAGTCTTGCTCCTTAGTCCTCTGTGCTACCTTTCATTGCTTTCTTGGAGGAAAGTGTCACCCTGTACCGACATTGACCTATTAAGAGTTGTGCTTTTAGGCACAGCATATTGCACTGGCTGTCTTTAGGATCGCTGTGACCACCTGGGCTGGAATAGAAAAATAATTTCTTAAAGATGCCAAAAATGACATAGAGACTGTCACCTATTTTCTTGTATTCAGATAAAGGGTTGAGCACATTACCAGTACATGTCAAGGTAGCACCCTTCGTTCCCCACTGGAATGAATAAAAGTGGTTGTTGAAATATTTGTGAAATTCAGCAACAAAGTAAAATTTTATAAAAAGTAAAAAACATAAAACAGTTAAAATTAAATTGTCATTAAAGACCAATAAAACTCTGGAAAAATTATAATTATTTTATATTCTATAATATTTGATACATAAAATATGTAACACACATACAGTATCAAACATTAATAAATTAAACACTATAAACTCAACACTCATTTATAAAACTAGAACATTAAAAACAGAGTTTCATCTATCTATGTGCTCTTTCTCCATCCAACGCCCTTGTCTCTACCTCGAGGCAACTGTTCTCTTGAATTTGGGGTTTGTCATTCCCATTTGTCTGAATTTTAAATGATAGGGAGGAAGAAATGCCAGAATGTGAGTACACATCATTTATGGGAATATGAACAGGTCCACATCATTTCTATAAATCTTCAATTGAGTTTATCTGATAAAGAATTATTTTTATGGCTCACCATTTATCCATTTATTCATTTCATAAACATTTGTGTGATTTCTGTCTTAGTTTGTTTAGTGCTGCTATAACAAAATACTACAGACTGGGTAATTTATAAAGAACAGAAATATGTTTTCTCACAGTCCTGGAGGCCGGGAAGTCCAAGATCAAGGTGCCAGCATCTGGTGTTGGGTAGGGGACTTTTTTCTGCATCCTCACATGGTAGGAGGCAGAACGGAAGTGGGGACGAATATTGTGTCCTCATGTGGCAGAAGTGGGAAAGAGGGTGAACCTATTCGTGCAAGCCCTTTTTATAGGGGCATTAGTTAATTCATGAGAAAGAAGCCCTCTTGACCTAAACACCTCCCCTTAGGCCCCAGCTCCCAATGCTGTTGCATCGGGGATTAAGTTTCCAACACATGAATTTTGGGGGATGCATTGAGACCACAGCAGATTTCTATGTACCAGACATAATGCTCAGTTCTGGGAATATAACCATGAGTAAGTTATAGTTCCTTCCCTCACAGAGCTCATGATCTTGTGGAGGACACAAACAGCTAAACTGGCAATTGCACACCAATGAGTACCATAGAAGGGTGCACTAAAAGATCTCCTAGGAGGGATGGCTAACTCGGGCCTGGAGGTCAGACAAGGTGTTTAAGCTGGGGAGTTTAAACAGGGAGTTTAAGCTGATTCCTGAAGGATGAGCAAGAACTAGCCAGACAAAGGGGTGGGGTGGTGGGAAGCAGTATGTGTGAAGTCCTGGAGCATGTAGAGTATATGAAACCTGGAAGATTTGGGGGAGCTGCATGGAGCACAGTAGAAGTGAACTATAAAAAGCAAGTCTGGGAGTGGGAATGATGACACTCAAAAGGACAATAGAGCTAAGTCATAGAGAACCTTGTACGCTGTCATTAACCAAAATATGTTTTTTGTGCATGATCTATGTGCAAAGCACTGGGCTTGGCACTAGGGATAAACAGGGGTTAAAAAATTAAATCTTTGCATTTAAGAAGCTTAAAATCTTGAGAAGTGGAATCTTTATGTGGGTCTGTGTGTGCATACACACACACATGCACCCCCACACACCAAGAGCACTAAAGTGACATCAACAACACAGAGCTGGCTAGGTTCTAAATAATAGTTAAGTTGCCAAGGGCTACAGGAAACCCTAAGGAGATAGTGGAGACTGAAGATGTTAACTGCAACATGGTCTAAATCAGGTCTTCCCTCATAGTGCTTAGGTGCTTTGTTGGCAGACCAAAAATAATTGTGCATTAAATAACCATCATGCTTCTGATTTCTGACCTCCCTAAACAATGGTTATGGAATTGCTTTGTCCCAAACCTGTCCAAAAGCCACCAGCTCTCTTGCTTCATGTTCTCTAAGACAGCACTGTCCCATAGAACTTTTTGCAGTGATGGATATGTTCTAGGAGGCTGTTGACTGACAAAGACTGGAAAAACCAGCAGTAGGTAGGAATGAAGACAGGGACAGGTATGAAATGAGGCAGGCAGGTAGGCTTGGTCCCCATGTGCGTGCACAGTGAGGCCTGTTCCTATAAGTGAAGGGACTCCATCCTAAAGGTGGTTTGTGGGCTTCAGTCTCTTGTCTCACCCCTCCCTGTTCACTACTCATTGCCCAAATGATAGTGCTGCATCACCACCAGCATCTTCCTGCTCTGTGCCTTTGCCTATGCTGCCTGCTCTATTGTGAAGGTCTTTATCCCCAGGTTGCTGCCTGTCTACTCATCCTTCAAAGGGCCTCCCCCATCTCAAGTCACCATCACTGCCTCCTCCCAAGCAGTGTGGTTATAATTCTTCCAGCATTTATCACATATCATTACCATTAACTGTGAGGGAGGTCTGTCCCACTATACTCTCAGCCCCTCGAGGGACTTGCATATTTATTTGATACATCGCCTCTGCCCCCCACCTGTGGGCAGTGATCTGTACATAGTAGATCCTCAAATGGAAACATCTATTGATGTCAGTAAGAGCACGTTGCTTCTTGAGATGGAAGTGAAGGATTCCGTTGATGCTGTGTAGCTCCTGTGAAGCTGGAGGCCCAGCACCCTCAAGTGACAAACACATAGCGCATTAAAGCAAAAGTGTCGCTGGTCTTTATGCGTTCCTCCTTGTTATGTTTTCCAGGAGATCTAGGGTCTGCTTTGACAAGCAAGCTGATTAGCTACAGGCAAGACTAAATAGGTTTGGAAAAGAGGAGTCACTTAAAGACTTTTATCTTCTCAGGATTAGTTTAAGCCTTTCTCTGTAGTCTTCAGTGAGAACAAGAAAAACAAAGGGAGAAATTTGTGGCCTATCAAGTCAACCTGTACAAAGGGACTTACAAGTGGATGCAAATTCATTCAATACAAGCAGAAGCCTTAAGTACCCAGGGTCTTAAGTTGAAAAAATAAGCTGGCTGAGGCTTCTGGAAGGCGGATAGGTGTTTGGCTTCCAGATTTATGGCTATCAGGTTGTGGTCAGACTCACTGTGGACTCAAAGGTAGCTTCAGTTAGTGTTCGTGGGGGCACCTTCAACAATGCTTTATATGTAGATCCAACAGATCCTCACCCAGGATGGGCCAGTAATAATCTAGGGTGCCTTGTGGCTTAATTAATAATAATAGTCACTGATGTTTATAAAGCATTTACTTTGTGCCAGGTGCTGTTCTAAGCCCCTTGTATGTGTGAATCATTTAATTGCCATGACAATCCTATACTGGACTTAGGTACTAATATAATCACCCTCACTTTGCCTCTGACAAATCATGGCCCAGAGAGGAAAAACAATTTTTCTAAGGTCTCACAGCTTGTGTCTGGACATGCAGCATTGGTATCTAGGGCTTGCACATGTAAGAACAGTGCTGGTCTGACTTCCCGACAGGGTCAGAGAAGTTTGGAGGAAGTATAAGTATTCATACTCCCAGCTTGCTCTTTCTGATGGTTTTATGGGCAGAATTGTGCCCACCTCTTCAAATTGATATGTTGAAGTCCTAACCCCCAGGACTTCAGATGTTATTGTATTTGGAGACAGGGTCTTTCAATAGAGAATTCACTTACATGATGTCACCAGGTGGGACCTAATCCAATATGACTGGTGTCCATATAAGAAGAGGAAACTTGGACATGGACATGTGCAGGGGAAAGAGCCATGTGGGTATATAGCAAGAAGGCAGCCGTCTGCAAGCCAAGGAGAGAGGCCTCAAGAGAAATCAATCCTGCCAACAACTTGATCTTAGACTTTTAGGCTCCACAACAATGAGAAAATAAACTTCTGTTGTTTAAACCACTCTGTGGTACTTTTTATGGTAGCCCTAGCAAACCAATACAGATGGTCAGAGGTGGTCAGTGTTGTGCCCAGTGTTATTCTCCTAGGTAATATTGCTAAGAAGCCGGGCATCCCTGTCTGTCTGGTCTGGGCTGAGGTCAGGGAGTCCTGAGGTGATATGCCCTGTGTTGAAGGGCTACTGGTCACCAGAGCTCTCTGCCCTTCTGGTCTGCAGCCCACTGACCTCTGGCTGTGATTAGGTTTGTAGATCCTTGTTAAATCACCACCAGGTACACCACCTTAAACTACAGTGAACTTTCTGAGGAAGATGTCTGGCTGAAGACCTTTGGGCCTTTCTTTCATGACACATGGCTCCTCAGAGACAGAAACAATACACCTGGACAGGCACCTCCTGCAGGTTAAAGGCTGGGAAATCCCCACAGGTGATTGAGATTCACGCCAAACCCCTCCTCACCTTACTCCCCGACAGAGCAGCGCAAAGAGAAGAAAGCTCTTCGGTTGTCTCTGTAGAGGTGGTATCCTGAACACTGAAGATTTTCTTCCCCCAAGCTCATTAGAATACAAGGAAGATTAGAAAATCCAATTAAAACAAGATCCCAAATAGCATTCTCTTAATGGGTCTGAGCTTGATATCAGGTAGGCCCGAGGAGATGGGATCTAAATTCTGTTTGCATTCATATGTGAACATTGTTACTTTATTTCACGAACCAAAATATCTTTTTAATAGATTTCCAGCGTGAAAAACAGTATCCTGTTAACATGGAGGCAATTTCTAGTCTGTTTTCTCGTCACTTTGGCCATTGAGGAGAAAATGTATACATACACACACACACACAGAGCTAATTGAGATCTGCTTAAATATCTTTTTAATGTACACAGAATTCAAAACCCATGGCTCATCCTTGGTTCTGATTCTGGAGCAGAATTGTTTCTTTGGCTTCGTTCCTTGAAAGTTAATTTTCATGTGTTTATGTCATGTTATTAGCTTGTGTTGAAGGCTGATACTCCTCGGAGGCAATCAGATAAGTGTTCAAAGTCTGATGTGCTGTGCTGAGGAAGATATCAAAGAAGCGGGAGGTAAGATTGGTCCCTGCTCTTATCGTTGAGTTTGCCGACAGTACTTGCTGACTTGAAATAATTAGAGAGCTGCAGGGTGCTAGCCTGTGGGATCCTGAGCACAAATGGAGTGGCGGTGTAGCCAAGAGGGATGGCAGAGCAGACTGGCAGGGGACAGCTCTTGTGAGGGTCTGCTCTGCTCGCAGTGGGAACCACACCTTGCCTCCAAAAGGTCACATGGGGCTTCCACAGCTGCACCTTGGAATTCAGGCGCCGGCCTTTGCTGCGATCACAAGGATGGATGCCTGAGCCAAAGTGGGCCAGCTGGCTTTTCTCCAGCTAGTCTGAAGCTGTGGACTCGGGAGCTGCGGGGCCGTCTTCTACCACCGGGTAGAGGAACAGAGAGAGCCGATCTATGGAGACACGGGAGGATGAAGCAGATGTTCAAGCAGACGCTGCCTGTGGCCATTCTCAGTCCTGCAATTGAGTTCTGTGAGAGACGCCCCTTTTTCTCTGTAATAAACTCATTTTGACATATGCTCCTCCATTTGCCTGCAAATAAAGGGTTCTAACTAACGCAAAGGGTTCAGCAGACAAGAAGGTCCATTAGGGGTGGGGCCAGGGGTTTATGGGGAACCCCATCAAATGAAAACTCAATATTTTAGGGCAAGAGAGAATTGTCTATATTCCTTTGGTGAGAAGGAATCCAAAGTCTAGAGAATTTTCTTGCTGGGTTTGTGAGGAAGGACTGATCTTTTCTGAGACTGGCTTGTGGGAAATATTAACCATTATTTTTGGCTTTTGTTTGCCCTAGCACTACAGTCACTGCCCTTGTCTAGAAACTCTAGGGAGAAATATTACGTTTTTGTCCCCAAAATTCATATGTTGAAAATAAATATTACTTTATGAGCTCCTGATACATCTTCTTTAGTTTATTCTGTGGAACCACATACAGGAATAGGCATTTTTTTTTCCTGTCATGACTGGAAAAACAGAAAATTGGAAATGCACAGAAAAATAGAAAGAAGAAAAAAAGTCACCTGAAATCCTACTATATGGAGGCAATCAGCTTAAACATTTTCTTAATATTTAAAAAAATCTAGCTGTGGCTATCTGTGGAGATAGCTCCTTGTATCTAAATACCTAGCTATCTATAGCTAACTAGCTAACTAGCTATAGATAGCTACCTGCTATCTAGCCATCTAGTTGGTCAGCTCTATTTATATTGTAAATTTTCTTAATAAAAATGAAATCATACAGTACTTGCTGTTTGGTAATCTACTTTTTCTCCCTTTGCAACATATCATTAACATTTTTTCCATATCATAAAGATATTCTACCATAGCATCATTTTTAATAGCTGCATTGTATTCCTTTATAAGGATATACTATTAGCTATTTCTCCAGTTCCAATTATAAATAATATTAATTAAGCATCTTTATAGAAGAATCTTTGTGCATAGTGATTTCTAAAGGAAATGATATGCTTGAAAAACCGTCTTAGCCAATGGTAAATTTAAAAAGCCAGTGATGTTTGCCAAATTACCTCCTGGAATGGTTATACCATTTCACTTTTCCATCAATAGTACATGAATGTACCCATTTCCCCAAACTCTTGCCAATATCCTGTATAGGCTTTGGTGCAAACAAACCCAGTTCTATCATTTACTAGCTATTAATTTGGCCATTTCTTAGTTTCTCTTAGCCTAATTTTTAGTCTGTTACATATAGAAAAAAAAATCCTCCCTATTTATTGTAAGGGTCAAATAAGATAATTTGTGCACAACACTTAGCACTGTACCTGGCCCATAGAAAACATTCAATAAATGTTTAGTCCTCTAAAAGAGACAGAAAAGTGAGACATTCAATAAACATTTAGTCTTCTAAAAGAGATAGAAGAGTGAAATGGTCAAGAGCAGGATTTTGAGGTCCAAAGTATCTGATTTAAAATTCTCTCTAGGCTGGGCACAGTGGCTCAAGCCTGTAATCCTAGCACTCTGGGAGCCTGAGGCGGGAGGATTGCGTGAGCTTGGAAGTTCAAGGGTGAGACCCCATCTCTACAAAAAAATAGAAAAATGAGCTGGGCATGGTGGTGCACACCTGTAGTCCCAGCTACTTGGGAGGCTGAGGCAAGAGGATTGCTTGGGCCCAGGAGTTTGAGGTTGCTGTGAGCTATGATGATGCCACTGCACTCTGTCTGGGGTGACAGATCGAGACTCTGTCTCAAATGAATAAAATAAAATAAAATTCTATCTAGTTGTGACTCCTGGTAAGTTACTTAACCTCTGTCTCATTTCCTTATCTGTAAAAGGTAGGGAGTAATAATAGTAACTTCTTCATGGGCTTCTTGTGAAGATTAAGAGAATGAATTTATGTAAAGCCCTTAGAAAAGAACCTGGCTCATAGCAATCATTCAATGAATATTAGCTATTTTTATTTTGATTCATTTTTGTCCAATTCATATATTTTAAAAATATATGATGTTTAAAAACATTCTGCTTAATTTAATTTGCATTTATCTGATTATTAGTAAGATAATATAATTTTGAAAATTATATATATTAGCTATCCATATTTTTTTGCAAATGCCTATCCATTGACCATTTTTCCATTGGCCTGTTTATTTATTTTCTTTGGGATTTATAAAAACTCTTTATGTGCAATATATATAAGACCCATATTTGTCATATATGCTGCAAATATTTCTCTTGATTTATCTCTTATCTTTTAGTTTTCTTGCCTAATAAGAAACTGAAACATGGCATGATTCAAAAGAAAAAGATTCAGAACTCCTGCATCTGCAGCATTTCCCTCATGGAAATTACAATTCAGTAAAGAAAATGAGTCATATGCAAATAGAAATGTAAGTAACAAGAGGCAACAGATAAATACTAAACAAGTAGTATCAATAGTAATGGTGAGAATTGTCTATTTTGCAAGTAGCTTGTTCTATTGTTATGCAGTTCGGATGAGCTATTTTTGTATCTTGGAGTTGGTGAGTAATATTTACCATTGACATGTTTGTTGTGAAGTGATGCTTACCCTTGAAATGGTGTCGTTTGGATTGCAGATGATTTGAAATCACGAGACCATCCAGGAGAGAACCTTGCCATAGTCTGGGAAGGAGGCGAGGAACTGGGTTAGGATATAACCTTGGAACCTGAATTGTAGGTGAATCTGGAAAATGTAGTTCCCAGTCTTCTAGTCCTCTGATACAGGTAGAGGGCAAACTCCCTGTCTGGAGAAGATGGCATTCAACTGTTATCCTAATAATCCTGAACTTACTCCTCACCCAGAATTTATCTTACTCTTGATTTATCCATTTCTCCCCCTGGAACGTGAGCTCCTGGTGGAGAGTGGAAGTTACCCCATTTCTCTTTGTCTCTCCAGTACCAAGCATGGTTCCTGCTTCATAGCATTCAGTAATGACTCCTAAGTACCCAGTTGGCCCTGCCAGAAACACTGATTTCACATGGGGAGACTATATTGTTCATGGTCATAGAACAGGGAGGCAGCAGAGGAAGGGATAGAGGGAGAGACTGGAGACGACGGAGGAGAGAGATGGGATTGCAGAGGAAATGACAGGCTGGAGGAGGTAAGAGTGAATGGGATCAAGCGCAGTGGAAGTATTAGTCTTGGCAAAGGAGCAGGACGCTTCTCAGATATGACAGTGAAGGAAGTTCTGGAGGTATTTTAAGGAGAGCTAGGAAGCTGAGGGTATTCACATTAAGTCACATAATCTTCCCAGTAAAAGTAAAATTACCTGTAGAAAGTGTAGTGGCACATTTGAGATTAAGCTAAGGAAATGGGAGAGGGTGCTGTGGGCTGTGCCACCTGCAGAGAGAGAGCTGAGAGCTGAATGAAAGGGTCCCAGCAGGAGGGAGGGCCCTGCTAGGTTAGTAGCTTGTATTTGAACTTGTATTTGATTTTACACTGAAAAAGGCCCAGGGTCATTTTGTCACTTTATTTCCACATTTCGGGATGCCTGGATTTTCTGGAGAAAGTCTTGAGAGAGAGGGCATTGCTTAGCTATTGAAGGGCCACACCTGGGTGGCAGATGGGGCATGAGATGGGGGCAGGTGGCCTCCAGGAGGAGGTGATGAACTGGGAAGCTAATACAATGAGGAAATGGAGACCATGAGAGGCTAGAGAGGTGGAATAAAGGATCAGGAATGGGGATGCTTGGAGTTTGTAGACACGGTGTGATGCTTTGCAGCTGTTTGGAGCAATGATGATGCCTGTAGAATTCCTATGCCCCTGCAGGTTCCCAGGGCTGAGTAGAGATAGGGGTCACCAGCTTTGCAGAAACCCAAAGACTAAGGAGTGAAAAAGATTGCCATTATGGGTGTTGGAAGCCTTGGGGATGATGACAGAGGACACTAGAGAGGAAGGGCTGGGATGAAGCCCAGAGGGAAGGATAGGGTGGAAGGTGTGGGCCAACGGCCTGCACATTGTCTGTTGAAGGAAAGAGGTGGAAGAGTGGCAGAGAATGAAGAATGGGCATGAGGAGAAGTCACTGTCACTGATCAGGGTCGGGAGGAAAGTGGAGTGAGAAGCACATCATGTCAATTAAGAGAGTTTTGAAGACGGAGCGTCAGAGCCGGTGTAACATGGATTCTGGAGTCCGACTGACCTGGTTTGCATCCTGACTCTTCTAAACACCAACTGGAGATGCAATCTCCTCACCTCAATTTTCTCATGGGGGAAACATGAGTACTAGTGATAACCCATGCTAAGTCGAAAGGCTTGAGTGAGAATTCTATGAGAAAATGTATGAAAGTGCCTGGTATATAATAAATGTTCAATGATGATGCTACTATGATTGTTTTCCCAAGAGGGAAATTTATAACTGGGTGATGGTTCTGAAGAGCTGAGGGCAGAAAGCTGTGGGATGATAGGAGTGGGGTGGGGTCCAGCCCATTTGGACACATTTGTGAGCACAGGCAGAGGAAACAGGAGGGAGGGGTGTGTGATCCCTGTGGCGAATTGAAAGGGTTGGGAGGCAGGATAGGGTGGCATATTAGCAAAAGAAGGGCCAGCACATCCTGGAAGTTCTTGGAGACATTGAGAGGGAGGTGTGGTGGCAGGCACCAGGCTGGGTGTAGATAGAATCCATCTCTGAGAAATCTGCAAATAATGCGGTAGAAGAAGCTGGGGCCTGAGTTCATAAGAGCTGGGATTGACTGAGCCTCCTTCTTCCACTTAAACCAGCCAAGGGGCTGGGTGACCTTGGGGAAGCTGCAAGAGGAGCATGCAGAAGTGGTCTGTGTCCTGTTAAGTGCTGTGCAGTGTTGAAATGAGGTCTGTAGGGGACAGCCCTGGACTATATTAGACATGTGTGCACATACCTAGAGAACATCACGTGCTAACATGCTAATGAGTCTGGTGACACTAACTTTGGCATTGTGTTTTTAAAAATACACTGTTTTTTAAAATTAATAAGTTCTATTTTTTAGAGCAGTTTTAAGTTCACAGCAAAATTGAGCTGAAGATATATAGAGATTGCCCACAGACTCCCACACATGCTCCACACATGCACAGCCTCTCCCATTGTCCGCATCCTCCACGCATTTGTTATAATCAATGAACCTACATTGACATCATATCACCCAGAGTCCATGGTTTACATTAGGGTCCACTATTTGTGTTGTACATTCTGTAGGTTCGGACAAACGCATAATGACACGTATCCACCATTGCAGTGTTGTACAGAGTAGTTTCACTGCCCTAACAATCCTCTGTGCTCTACCTCTTTATCCCTCCTCCCTGCTAATCCCTGGCGACCACTGATCTTTTTAACTGTCTCCTTAGTTTTGCCTTTTCTAGAATGTCATATGATTGGAATAACACAGTACATAGCAGCCTTGTTTTTAGGGTTTACAGAGGAATGTCATAACTATAGCAACACCATGAGGCAGGTCTTACTGTCCCCACGCTATGGAGGAGGATGCTGAGCTCTGAGGTTTTAAGTGCTTGGACAGAGACCAGCCAAAGGTGAGGGGTTAAAGGTCCCCACGACTCCAGCTTTCCAGGCCCTCTTCCCGCAATCGTGGCCTTCCTGGGCTAGAAGGGGAGAAGGCTGTGGTGGTGTGACTCAGTGTTGTCCTGTTTTTGCAAGGCTTCTCGCTGTGGTTCTGCATGATTTTTTTCTTCTTTAAGGCGAAAATGTATTCTGAATACAGTTTTCTTCTGCTACTGTCTCAGCCAGAGATCTGATTTTCTATTTGGTTTAAAGCTCCGGTTGAAATACTGCTGTCTCCTTTTCTGCCAAATCAGTCCTGAAAGATACTCCTGCCTCGTTGATTCCTCACGTCTCCCTCCGGCCAGTCGCTCTCTGCTTCTCCCCATCTCATCTGTCAGTGACGGATTCTCATCTCAGCCACAGCGGCTTGCTCGGAAAGTGATTTTCTTTGCCCTGTCATTGCTTACATTTCCTTCTGAATATCCAGCTCTCACCCCCAGCCTTCTCCTTTTAGATGTGCTATCCTGTGATTCGTTATGTTTAGCCAGGCTGTTTCATAAATGAATTCACTAAAGGGATAGACAGGTTCTATAAAAACCGGGTTCTGTTTTGTAACGTGTGGCCGATGGGGGGACGTGGAGGTAGCACCTCTTAGCTGGCATTGTGGGAGGACAGCGTCCATGTAGCAAGCCTGCCTTCAGCAAAAACAAAGAGGTGGTTTACCTTGGGCTCCTGCTCTCTTCCCCCGGGGCTGCCCTCCTGCTTCAGAGGCAAAAGATTGCTCAACGCCCTGGGAAGAGTCTGACCAACAGATGGTCCCAAGCTTGACAAAGACTCCTGTGCCCTTCATGTGGACAG
>CAUYRT010057995.1:0-30207 GCA_963574885.1 Lepilemur ruficaudatus | reverse complement strand
AAAGAAATTAATTGGCCAACTAAAAATATATAGAAAAAAATTAGCCGGGCATGGTGGCGCATGCCTGTAGTCCCAGCTACTCGGGAGGCTGAGGCAGAAGGATTGCTTGAGCCCAGGAGTTTGAGGTTGCTGTGAGCTAGGCTGATGCCATGGCAGTCTAGCCCAGGCAACAGAGTGAGACTGTATCTCAAAAAAAAAAAAAAAAAAAAAAAAAAAAGGATTACCAGGTGCTGGGAAGAAGAGGAATAGGGAGTTACTGTCTTATGGTTATAGTTTTTATTTAGGGTAATGAAAAGTTTTAGAAATACATAGTGGTGATGGTTGCACAACACTGTGAATATAAGAAATGACACTGAATGGTACACTTTAAAAAGTGTTTTAAATAGGAGCCGGGCATGACAGTGTGTGCCTGTAGTCCCAGCTGCTCAGGAAGCTGGGGCAGGAGGACTGCTTAAGCCCAGGAGTTTGAGGCTGTAGTGTGTCTGTGAACAACCACTGTACTCCAGCCCTGGCAACACAGTGAGACCTCATCTCTTAAAAAAAAAAAAAAAAAGTGGTTAAAATGGCAAATTTTATGTTATATACTTTATATATTACAATTTTTAAAAATAATGTAACATACCAAAAACCACCCTTTGAGAACCACTGTACAATTGTATCACTTTATATCAAATAGTTTTTCTTGCCTAAGATAATCACCCTGTGAGAATTAGCACAAATGACAGATTTATTTTAAAAATGAAAAAACAGAAAGGTAAAACTGACCTAAGTTATTAACTTTTTTAGATAATAGCAGAAAACAACAAAAAAGCAAAAGTGTCTAAAGAGATAGCTTACCTCCTGTCAATCTACTATTACACTTTGTTGTTCAGTAAATCATTTCACTTCTCTAGATCCTACCTTTCCCCTAGAAGTAAACAATTTAAGGTCCCTTTGTGTTTATAAAATAAAATCCTCTACAATCTGATTCCAACTCAGATCTTTTCAGCCTTGTTCTTATTTACATTATTCCTCAGGTCTGTTTATCTTGTCTTCAAAGAATATCTCATTTCAGACTCAGCCTACTCTGTCCTGACCAGGAACTCTGATGGAGACCTGGTGGTAGGGTTGGCAGGTAACCCTGGTAAGGCCTTCCACAAACCACCCCCAACCTCCACCACCAAAAAAGTTACACAAACCTCCATGTGTCTCAAATCTCAATCAACTAGATGTTAAAGGTAGTTCTTTCTAGAGAGTTTAAGCAATTCCTATTCCAAAGAGGCACAAAGGAGTCAGAGAAGGAAAACGTTTTAAGTATGAAAAAGGCTGTTGCTCTTTATTAATGACCCCCCCGCAAAGGGCTACTACTCTGAAGGTGAACTAGGATGCCAGCACAAAATAATAATAGTAACAGCAACTATGTTTTTAAGTGGTAACCATGTGCCAGGTACTCTAATAAAGCACTGTGCATGAATTAATATTTAAATCCAACATCCCTATGAGACATTATTATCTTCTCTACAAACAAGGACAGAAGTACTACCTGTCCAAGTGACAAAGCTAGTAATTAGTGTGGCTAGGATTTGAACTCAAGAATTTTGGTTCTAGAGCCAACAGCCCTGAACATTGCTCTATACTACTGAAATCTGTTTGGAATGAAACTTGAGCCAGACCAAGTTATCTTGAGCCAGTATCTTGAGGCAGCTGGAAGAAATTGTCAAAGGTGACCCAGACAACTGAGACGGCTCTGACAGAGAGAGAAGGTGAAGTGGTGGGACCAGCTAGCAACAAAGGAGAATTTCTGAAAGTCAGAAAACCATGCTTGGTAGACAAAAGGATTAGCACAAAGGATCTTCCCCAGGGTGGGAAGTTTCTGATGTTTGCTAAGGGACAGTGTATTTTTAGCTATGCCACTGTTTATTTACTCTCCCACCATTCCTAATGTCTAATTCTAGCTTTTTATTTTTTTTGAGACAGAGTCTCACTCTGTCACCTAGGCCAGAGTGCAGTGGCATCATCCATAGCTCACTATAACCTCAAATTCCTGAGCACGAGTGATTCTCCTGCTCAGCCTTCCGTGTAGCTGGGACTACAGGTGCATACCACCAGGCCCAGTTAATTTTTCTATTTTTTGTAGAGATAGGGTCTTACTCTTGCTCAGGATAGTCTCAAACTCCTGGCCTCAAGCAATCCTCCTGTCTCAGCCTCCCTGAAGGCTAGGATTACAGGCGTGAGCCACCACACCCGGCCTTAATCCTAGCTTTTACTTGACAAATGATTTTACTGGTTATTCAGCTATTCTGGCTGAAATTAAAATACTGGTATTTCTAACCAGAATCATATTATATCACAAAGTGTTCTTGGACTCAGTGCATTTATTATGTGTATGCTATGAGAATTTGTATTCATTCTGTATATTTGTAGTCAGAGTTACATTTATTATATAACTTCCACAAAGATGAAATTGCCAATATTTTTATTAAGATTAATTTCTTCATCTCCTATTTCCTTTAAGGAATTAAAAATTCTAATCTATTTTACTCCACTGCTTGAGAGCAAAGTTGTAATTACAGAGCCTCTTGCTGCTGATGGCATAAGAAGCCAAGTAACAACTAGATTTCCATGTCTCACAGTGAGATACTACTTAAAAAATTGCAGACATCATTTTGTAAAATCATATAAAGCTATATGGATTAAATCTGCATCTTTGCAACATATCCCAAATGCCTACCTCATAGCCTTAATGTGCACATAAGCACACTTAAAGGAAGAAGCAAACTCAGGCACTCACACTGCTGCCCACACAACATACGAATGCATACATATCCCAAAAATCAACTGAACTTTAAAATGTTGTTCTCATTTTTTTTCTATGTAAGTGTTTGAAAATCCAACATTATTGCAAGGTCACACTTTGGGGCAAATACACAGGGATCACTGTCTCTCTCTCCCCACCCCTGCTCTGTGTACACAAAGATAAAAAGGCATAGTCCTAGCACTCAAAGAGATCACTGGCCAGTAGGGGGTGACATGTAAATAAATTATATATTACAATTAAATGTGATATGTATTAAGATAGGGAGATATTTGTCATTGAAGCCCAGGAGGAAGAACAACTAACTTAGAGGGATCTGGGAAGGCTCCACATAAGAAGCAATGTAAGACACAATGTTTATTTATTCAGTATAATTTTACTGAACATATACCAAGTCCCAAGGACTATGGACAGACTGTGTTGCTCCTCTATAACAGTGACCTCTTCAAACTTTTTTGGGGTTTCCCCATACCTACTGGATTTCTCAATTATCTCCATATTAATAAGATATATATAAAAACCACTTTTCTAAAATAAAGCTTATTAAACTTTGTTTAGAAAGTTTAATAATTTCATTACACCTCAGGAGAAATTTTAATGGGAATACCCCCAGGTAGCACAAAAACAGCAGGAAATCACTGCCTTACAGTGACTAAACCTTGGAGACAAATTTTACCTTTTGATCTATGAAAACTTTTTGCCCCTAAATAAGAGCCCTGATCACAGAGATAAAGAAGAACACGTTTAGTTTTAACATAACTGCTTTAACCGAGCATGGCAAATCCCAGGTCAGCCTTCAAATATCTTCTGTAACAAGTTAGATCAACTTCTGCAGAGATCAATAGTATATATTGAACAGTTTTTGTATTAATTTTTTTTGTAGAGATGGGGGGGGTCTCATCATGTTACCCAGGCTGGTCTCGAACTCCTGGACTCAAGTGATTCTCCCATCTTGGCCTCCCAAAGTACTGGGATTACAGGCATGAGCCACTGTGCCCAGCAAACAGTTTCCATATATGAAAAACATTAGCAGATCATGGTAATTCCAATAAGATAGCATAATCCATAAATGGAATGCATCACCTAGAGAATGTGGCAAGAATTTTATGCACACCTAAGTTTCTTATGATTTAAAAATAAACAAACATACAGCAAGTCCTGAAAAAAATTAAATAATTTTTTTAAAAAGACAGAAGGGCCAGGTGCAGTGGCACATGCCTATAATCCCAGCACTTTCGGAGGCCAAGGCAGGAGGATTGCTTGAGCCCAGGAGTTTGAGACCAACCTGAGCAATATGGCAAGACCTCATCTCTAGAAAAAAGTTTTAAAAAATTAGCTGGGCATAGTGATGCAAGCCTTTAAGTCCCAGCTACTCAGGGGCTGAGGCAGGAGGATCACTTGAATCCAGGAGTTCAGAGTTACAGTGAGCTGTGATCATGCCACTGTACTCTAGCCTGGGTGACAGAGCAAGACTCTCTCTCTAAAAATAAATTTAAAAAAAATTTTTTTTTTTTTTTTTTTGAGACAGAGTCTCACTCTGTTGCCTGGGCTAGACTGCCATGGCATCAGCCTAGCTTACAGCAACCTTAAACTCCTGGACTCAAACAATCCTTCTGCCTCAGCCTCCCAAGTAGCTGGGACTACAGACACGCACCACCATGCCTGGCTAATATTTTCTATATATTTTTAGTTGACCAATTAATTTCTTTCTATTTTTAGTAGAGACGGGGTCTCACTCTTGCTTGGGCTGGTTTCGAACTCCTGACCTTGAGCCATCCTCCTGCCTCAGCCGCCCAGAGTGCTTAGATTACAGGCATGAGCCACCGCACCCGGCCAAATAAACAAAAAATTTAAAAGACAGGTGTGAAGGCAGAATGCTCAAGAGGAATATACAAAACAAACTGAACTTTCCCCCAGGAGTTCCCCTCAGCACTAGTGTCAAATAGCTACTATACAAAAAAATGATCCTAAAATTCTCTAAAAGGCCTGGATATACTTACCCTTACCACAAATATACCCTTCACAAAACCAATTGGCCAAGAAATGAGTTAAAGTGCTAGATCTCTTCCACCACCAATGCCTGATTTTCTACATACCATTTGATATGATCAACTGTTCAGTGTGCTTGCTGCACATTTAACCATGATATCACCACAATTCGGCACAGGAAAAAATTACCCCCTCAAATTCAAGATGAAGATAAGGCATCTCAACACCATCTTGAAGTGACATAATCTGAGTGTAGATGTTATACCTACAGGACATTGTTTCCCCAAAGATTTTTACTAGACTATGCATACACTCTTCTCCTTGGGTACTAGCAAAAACAGTACCTCATAATATTAAATTTTCCACCAACATGCAATGTTCTACCAATCAAACCACAAGAGAAACTAGAATAAAGCAAGTAAAAGCATTTGTCCATGTCCAAGCCATACCATGGGATCGTATTTTCTGAACATTTTCTGTGAAGCAAAAATGTATAATTCCTCACTATACCTTCTGTCTCGCCCTTTCAAATCTTCACTTCCTTTATGTAGTCCCAAAACAATATTAAGACTTAACACTCTTAATATTTGACATTTAAAAATTAGCCTAAACTAAATGAAATCAGAACTCAAAAGGAAAATAAAATGTTTGCTTTTTCTAATTATGTAACTCCTAGAGCAGAAAAGAAGGGGATTTTAGAACTAGTCTCTAAGAAATAATCTTGAAAGCACCACACACACACACACACACACACAAATACCACCCATCAAAAATGAAAACCATAATGCTAACTCAGAAATATTCAGTTTCTCCCTCAAGTTAACCAATTTCTTAACTTTACTTTCATTAGTCAATGAAACATTCACTGACAATCAAATACTCCCTGAACACTTCTGTTTACTGCCTTATTTGTTTCTATAGTAACAGACACCCAGAACACAGAAACAAAGATAATGCCGAGTTTTTTCACCATCTTCTGTAACTGATGCAACTGTAAGTCATTAGTATAATACATGGTACAGGCCATGCCAATTTAGTTCCTAGAAGGTAAGGACTATTTGTTATACAAGGACAACTTATGGAAAAAGAGAAAGCCCCTAGAGGTTTATTTTGAATCTATAGGGGAAATAAGAGTGACCTTTCTTTTTGCCAGCCAAGGTATTATGAACCTGAAAGGAGAGCTTGTCCTGAAAAACACTAACTCCAGACATTTGCTAGGTAAATGATATAAACCATGAAATGTGTCACACATGCTGCTTCTCCCAAGTCTTTAAATGAGTTTAGGGAGATAGCAAGCAGTCACTTGAAACCAGAAGATATTACATAAATGTACCTATTTCCAGGTTTGCTACATTCCTCTCATCAGGATGCTTTCCTCCATGATCCTTCTCTCTGCAGCTGTAATTAATGTTCTGATTCATAGACAAAGGTCAACCTCTTAATTAACGTATGACCTCTTTTTCAAACTGCCAAACTTGAGATTTATGAAATTTCACATCTAGGAGAAGCTTTAGAAGGAACTGGCATAAAACCAAGAGCTGGTATTCTAAATTACTCCCCACAAACACATATACTCCTCCTTCCACTGTCACCACTACATTATGGTCCTGGCAAAACCTCTTTCCTTCTAAGTGTGCAGTCACCCCACCTGTGCCAACAAAAGTTAAAGTGCAAAAAACTACGTCTTTGCTTCTAAGAATGTTACTCTAAGAGTGGTAAGCTGAGTCGCATCATTAAAAAGTTCAAAGCGAAAGCAACACTTAATAAAACAGTTATCTCAAGCCACTAGAGAAACTAAAAATTAAAGTTAATGATCATATCTTTGCTAAATTTCTCCAGACTTAAGTATCACATCTAAAACATTACCAGATCACCTTCAACCAAGCTAAAATTCTTATATCTGAAATCAAAAATTCGCTTTCAGTTACGATCTGTTTATTATGTTTAGCAAAACTAAATAATGAGAAGATAAAGGGATTAGAGTCAAAAGTGGGTCTGGGGCAGGCACAGTGGCTCACACTTGTAATCCTAGCACTCAGGGAGGCTGAGGCAGGAGGACTGCTTGAGGTCAGGAGCTCGAGACCAGTCTGAGCAACAGTGAGAACCCGTCTCTACAAAAAATAGAAAAATTAGCCAGGAGAGGTGGTATGCGTCTGTAGTCCTAGCTACTCAGGAGTCTGAGGTTGCAGTGAGCTAAGATGACACCACTGTACTCTAGCCTGGGCAGGAGAGTGAGACTCTGACTCAAAAAAAAAAAAAAAAAAAAAGGAGTGGGTCTGAGTCTTGGTACCGCCACTTTGAGCTTCAAATTCCCCAACCTTCCATTTTCTCATGTGAAAATGTCAAGATTTTCACCTGATGCACAGGATGGCTGTGAGGTTTAAATGAGAACATATGTATAAGTACTTTGCAAACTTGGCCCTATATGTAAAAGGGAAGGCTGTCTAGAGTACTGGCAGGATCTGGACCAGGTTTTCCAGGGTTCAAATCCTGTTCAGTCTCTCATTGTATATGAGCTACTTAACTAATAATGATAATAGAAGCACTGCACAGGGTTGTATGAGGATTAATGAAATAAAAAATATAAGGTAGCCAGCACATGTTCCAAAAGTATTAGCAATTATGGTTTTTGTTTGTTTGTTTTGAGACAGAGTCTCACTCTGTTGCCCGGGCTAGAGTGCTGTGGCATCGGCCTAGCTCACAGCAACCTCAAACTCCTGTGCTCAAGCGATCCTCCTGCCTCAGCCTCCCGAGTAGCTGGGACTACAGGCATGCACCACCATGCCTGGCTAATTACATATATATATATATTTTTTTTTTTAAGTTGTCCAGCTAATTGCTTTCTATTTTTTTAGTAGAGACAGGGTCTCGCTCTTGCTCAGGCTGGTCTCGAACTCCTGAGCTCAAAGAATCCTCCCACCTCGGCCTTCCAGAGTGCTAGGATTACAGGAGTGAGCCACCACTCCCAGCCAGCAATTATGGTTTTGAACATGAATCGACATTGTACTGGGAAATCAACTCTCTTTCCCAAAAATAGGGGCTGGCCTATGTGGCTAGAAATAAGTCATACTTCACATGCTTCTGCTCAAATGGCATTAAGCTATCAGATAAGATTTTCTCCTTCTTTATCATCCTAAGTGGTAGGCTTCTAGTAAGTTTTCTAAGTCCACATCTTCTGGGAGGAACTCTTTCATGACTCTATCATCTCTAAATCTCCCCACTGGGATGAAATTTTATGAAATTCGACAACTGTATCCTCTCCATTCCCACCCTGCCAGCAATTTAATATGAAGTGGTCATGTCTGTAAAGTGTTACTTAAGAAGAAGCCCCTGCTCTAAGTGGTAGAGTTGGTTATACTCTTGTTGATCTGTGTGATTGAGAAAGACTGAAGGAAAGGTCAAACATGAATAGTGGAAGTGCAGAGATAGAAAACAGCGTAGCAATGGACTTATGTAAGAACAAGTTTCTAAACATCAAGCAGTCAGACTTGAGCAGAAGGCTGAAGATAAACTGCAGGAGAAGAGAAGTGACTAAAAAAATATAAAGTTTAAAATACAGTTCAATTATTGCCGGGCGTGGTTGCTCATGACTGTAATCCTAGCACTCTGGGAGGCCAAGGCAGGAGGATCGCTCAAGGTCAGGAGTTCAAGACCAGCCTGAGCAAGAGTGAGACCCCGTCTCTACTAAAAAATAGAAAGAAATTAATTGGCCAACTAAAAATATATAGAAAAAATTAGCCGGGCATGGTGATGCATGCCTGTAGTCCCAGCTACTCGGGAGGCTGAGGCAGAAGGATCGCTTGAGCCCAGGACTTTGAGGTTGCTGTGAATTATGCTGACACCACGGCACTCTAGCCCGGGCAACAGAGTGAGACTCTGTCTCAAAAAAAACAAAAAAAACACAATTCAATTCCTGACTTAAAAAAATCCATACTTGCTCACCTGTGTTGCCGTAAATCTCAGAAGAAGCTGCTTCAGGAGAAGTGACCATTATATACATTTACAGACAATAAGAATCAACCTAATCTGAATTATGTAGCATCTATTGCTATGATTCTCTTGTATTGTCGGGATGTAATGAAACTCTGGTAAAAAGTATGCCAACTATGCTAGAATTTCATATAGGCAAGAGAGCTCTTTTCCCACCATCTTCATAGGGATTCTAAGCCATATGTCCCATAGCCTTTGTCCTATGACACACAAGTCTTGAGTGCTTACAACAGGTTGACTACCATCCAAAACACAACAGAAAAGAAACAGAAGAATCTTTTCAAGAAGCTCCTGATTTGTTTGGAAAATAAAACATACTTAACTAAGAAAAGTCTAGAGGCATAGCCAAGAACAGAATGAAAACAAGAACTAAGAAAAAGTTTAGATAATTTACTTTTACACAGGTGAGTTGTTGCTAAGAAATGCTACAGCTAAATATCCATGTGGCTAAGATGTTACTACATCTTCTATTATCATAACAGCTAACATGAATGCTTCCTATGCACCAAGCATTTTTAAGCCCATTTAATCCTCATAACAACTTTATGAGGTAAGATTGTAAAACATCAACTTTAGTTAAGAAGAAAGTAAGAATCAAAAACACTGAGTAACTTGAGCCAGAATTACTTAACAAGTAGCCCAGTGGAACTCAAAGTCAAGTCTACGTTCTTAACCCCAACACCAGAAGCTCTCAAACTTTTTGTCCTCAAGACCCCTTCAGGATTTCAAAATAATGAATACTGGACTATATAGTGAGGTTACAGAAGGAAGTATAACCAAAGATAGCTACTAAAATCACAATATGAGTACTGAAAACTGAGTTAATCTTTGAAAAAGTATGTATTTATATAATACCTACTACTTTAGGAAATTCTAAAAAACACAAAAATACACAAATACACATTCCATTAGGTTGACAGCATTATCATCACACAACATATAGTCCTGGAAAGCTTCACTATACTTCTGGAAAGTCTCCACTTATTAGAGAAAGAGTGAGAAAAAATCAAATAATAGTATTACCATGAAAATAGTTTTGACTTCACAGACAAAACTATAAAAGAATCTTTGGGTATATCTTTGGACCACATGTTGAGAACCACTGTTCCAGACCAATCTTATTTAAACCATGGGTCATAAAAGTCAACTAGGGTCATAACAGTATGTATTTTTTAAATAAAATTAGAATATATCAGAAAACAGTACCATTTCCTGAAACTTTTGTTAAAGTTACAACAAATATCCAAATGTATAAGAGTACTAGGTAGCAATATAAAATGTATTTCCTAGTGCAGGTCAGTCAAAAACTGGAAAACACTGTACCACAACGTACTAACTTTCCTTATCTACTGCCTAAGTAAAGGCTATACACACACAACCTATAATCTGTAGAAAGAAAGCAGCATTTTTTTTTTTTTTTTTTGAGACACAGAGTCTCACTCTGTTGCCCGGGCTAGAGTGCCGTGGCATCAGCCTAGCTCACAGCAACCTCAAACTCCTGGGCTTGAGCAATCCTTCTGCCTCAGCCTCCCGAGTAGCTGGGACTACAGGCATGAGCCATTACGTCCAGCCGAAAACAGCATTTTTGATACACTGGATACTCTCTCAACATGAAGTCAATTAAAGGTTTCAGTTGGGTACAATTTCCGTAGGTTAAAGAAAGTCACAGTTCACCTTACTATGATACCAAGCTGTCATCACAGCCATCACTAAAGTCTTTTCTACCACCACTTGCTCTACAGTCAAAAAGGGAAGGCAAGCAAAGTCAGTTATCCAAGCTCCATCAGCTATAAATGATGGTGCTCTTTCCTTCTCTCTAAACAGAGCTCTTGTCATCTATTTATTTATTTATTTAGAGGTGGGGTCTCCCTATGTTGCCCAGGTAGGACTTGACCTCCTGGGCTCAAGTGATCCTTCTGCCTCAGCCTCACAAATAGCTAAGAATTACTGGCACGTGCCACCACACCTGGCTCTTGCTATTAACCATAAGGCCAACTTTCCAAATGAAGGGCTTCCTCTCCGTAACAAACTGGTCAACAATCATTTTGCTGTTGGCATTAAGGTTACTGCTCTCATCCCAAACCTATAGGATTTCTTGGGTCATAGCAGCATTCAGATAATGGTTCAAGCTATAGATCTCTCCCTATCCTAGCAAAGGCGGACCTGCATCTGGCAAACTGCAACAAATGGAAACAGCAAAGCCTGTCTTCACTAGCAGTTGAAGCTCCGCCTACGGCCTGAGCATAATCCAAGACACCCAGAGATCTCAACAATGGTCTCCCTGAGAGGCTACAATGACAAGCTCTACTAATGGTAATGGCTGAAATACAACATCACTTTCTCTCGCTACCAGAACCAAACTATGGAATTTTATTTCAGAAAGAGTTTCTCTCCCAATTAGTCCAAATAGATTAACAGGAAGCCTAATGAAAATTATTAGAGAAAAGGCAGTGAGAGGCAGGGCTAAAATTCAGTGATGCATCACAGTGGCATATATGTGTGTGTGTGGTAACATACATGTAAGATTTACCATTTTAACCATTCTCAATTGTATAGTAAGTACATTCATATTGTTATACAATCAGTACCACTGTCCATCTCCAGAACTTTTTTATCATCTCATACAGAAACTCTGTATTCACTGGCATATACTTTTTCATGGATCCTGTTTTTCTGATATCAACATACCCTAAACTGCAAATGCTCCCCCCACTGTGGAAGGAACAGACCCATTCCCACTATTGTCTTCAAACTTTAGAGGGAAAAAGGCAAGTTCCACAATAGAAATCTTTCTTTTCACTGCTGTCTCCCCAACACCTAGCACATGCCCAACAAATATTCAAATATCTATGTCTGTGGCCGAAATATCATTCCACAGATTATTTAGTAATTGTATACGGCAAAATGTACCTTTACAGTGGAAAAATCTACAGGTTACCACTTTAATCAATCTTAATCATCACTGCTAGTGGGACAACCTAAACTTGTATATCTCGTGGCCTGATGATATGGTCTAAAGTGTTCAATAACCTAGGAAGCATTCTTGCCAAAATGTTTAACCTGAGTCCGATCCCCTAGACCCAATTTCCAGTTTATACATAATATAGTTTAGGAAAACAAATTAAACTATACAAAGGGGAAACAGACAAATCCAGAATATAGGACATTTTAAAAAGCATTATCACTCACACAATATAGTCAACTGATCTCTCACAAAGGACCAAAGATAATTCAATGTAGAAAGGATAGTCTTTTCAACAAAAATGGTGCTGGAACAACTGAACATCCACATGCAAAATAACTAATTCTAAACACTGACCTTATCCCTTTCAGAAAAATTAACTCAAAATGGATAATAGGCCTAAATATAAATCAGGAAACTACAAAACTTCTAAACGATAACAGAAGAAAACAATCCATGAAAAAAAATTGTTAAGTTGGACTTCATCAAAATTAAAAACTTCTGCTCTGCAAAAGACACCTTTGGCCAGGCGCAGTGGCTCACGCCTGTAATCCTAGCACTTCAGGAGACCAAGGTTGGAGGATTGCTTGAGACCAGGAGTTTGAAACCAGCTTGAGCAAGAGCAAGACCCCATCTCTACAAAAAATGAGAAAAATTAGCTGGGCATGGTGGCACATGACTGTAGTCCCAGCGACTAGGGAGGCTGAAGCAGGAGGATCACTTGAACCCAGGAGTTTCAGGTTGCAGTGAGCTATGATGACACCACTGCACTCTAGCCGAGGTGACAGAGTGAGACCCTGTCTCAAAAATATATAAAAAATTTTAAAAATTAAAAAAACAAACTAGTACAGCCACTTTGGAAGACAGTTTGGCAGTTTCTTATAAAACTAAACATACTCTCACCATAAAATCCAGTAATTGTACTCCCTGGTATTTACTTAAATGAGTTAAAAACTTATATCCATAAAAAAACCTGCACACAAATGTTCACAGTGGCTTTATTTATAATTGCTAAAACTTGGAAGCAACCAAGATTACCAAATTTCAGTAGGTAAATGAATAAATGAACTGTGGTTCATCCACACAATGGAATATTATTCACCAATAATAAGAAATCAGCTATTTAGCCACAAAGAGACATAGAGCAACCATAAATGCATATGGCTAAGTAGAAGAAGCCAGTCTAAAAAGGCTACTTACTGTATGATTCCCACTATATGACATTTTAGAAAAGGTAAAACTATAAACAGTAAAAAGATCAATAGTTACTGGTGTGGGAGGGGGAGGGGGATGAAAAGGCACCACACAATAGATTTTTATGGTAGTGAAAGAAACTATTCTATATGAGACTGTAATGGTGGCTACATTAGTCAAAATCCATAGAACTCTACAACACAAACAGTGAACCCTAATGTAAACTATGGATGTTAGTTAATAATGATGTATTTTTTTAAGGATGGGGTCTCACTATGTTTCCCAGGCTGGACTCGAACTCCTGGGCTCAAGTGATCAATCCTCCCACCTCTGCTTTCCAAGTAGCGGGGACTACAGGTGCCTGTGCAGCTTTTAATACTGTTTACAATACTGTATTAGTTCATCAACTGTAACTAAGGTACCATACTAAAACTATTTTTTAAAAATAAAGTTTACTACTTATTAAAAAAAGTCATTGTTCCACACACAATGGGCACACACAATGATACACATACAAAAGAGGTACTGTTAAGAGGCAGCAAACTTTTACTGAAAAGAGCCAGAGAGTCAATATTTTAAGCTTTGTGGGCCATACGATCTCTATCACAGCATGTAAATGAAAGAGCATGACTTTATTTATGGACATTGAAATTTCAATTTTGATATAGTTTTCATGTCATAAAATATTATTCTTCTCATTTTTTAGCCATATAAAAATGTTTTACCAAAGAACTGAAAACAGGTATTCAACAAATACTTGTACAGAAATGTTGACAGGAGCACTATTCAAAATAGCCAAAAGGGGCCGGGCACAGTGGCTCACGCCTATAATCCTAGCACTCTGGGAAGCCAAGGCAGGAGGATCACTCAAGGTCAGGAGTTCCAAAACCAGCCTGAGCAAGAGTGAGACCCCGTCTCTACTAAAAATAGAAATTAATTGGCCAACTAAAAAAATATATATATATAAAAAAAAAAAAGTTAGCCGGGCATGGTGGTGCATACCTGTAGTCCCAGCTACTTGGGAGGCTGAGGCAGAAGGACTGCTTGAGCCCAGGAGCGTGAGGTTGCTGTGAGCTAGGCTGATGCCATGCACTCTAGCCTGGGCAACACAGTGAGACTCTTGTCTCAAAAAAAAAAAAAAAAAAAGAACAAAATAGCCAACAGGTAGAAATAATTTGATACAATGGAATATTATTCAACCATAAAAAGGAATGAAATACTGGTATGAAATGACATGGGTGAACCTTGAAAACATGCTAAGTGAAAAAAGCCAGACACAAAAGGGTCAGACAGTATCAAATAATCCATTTATATGAAACATCCAGAATAGGTACATCCATAGAGATGAAAAGCCAACTAGTGGTTACCAGGGGCTGGAGGAAGTGGGGTATACAAGTAACTGCTTAATAGGTACAGAGTTTCCTTTTGGGGTGCCTAAAATGTCTTGGAACTAGAGGTAATAGTTGCAGAACATTTTGAAAGTACTAAATACTTTACTGAATTGTACACTTTAAAATGGTTAATAGCTAGCTTTATGTTATGCAAATTTTACCTCAATTTTTAAAAACAATATAGGAACAAAACCTAAAAACCATTCTTAACTGTTGGGCTGTACAAAAATAAATGACTAGCCAGATCTGGTAAGTGGGTTGTAGTTCACCTCTATTCTAGATTAACAGTAACTAAACAGTCAACAGTTAAATATAATACATAAACTTGGTTTGAAGTCAGGGAGAAAAGCTATAAAATTTTATTTAGGATATTCTGAAAATTGTTAACAGTAGTTATTATGGAATCGTAATTTTCTTCAGCATGACAACAGATCTGTGGTAAGATCATGTCCTTATTCTTAGGAGAAGCAGGCTCAACTATTCAGGATAAAGTGTCATGATGTGTACAAATTACTTTCAAATAATCCAGCCAAAAAGATAGAAATTTTTTAATGTGGCAATTTTAACAACTGGGGACTCTACATGCAAGATATACACATGTTCATTATATTACTCTTTCAACTTTTCTGTGTTTGAACCTATTCCAAATAAAAAGGGTTTGGGGAAAATAATATTGCATGAATGCAGAAAACCGGTGCTAGACAGCTGAATACAAAATTTGATGACATAATTTCCCTCATTCTTTGGGAGTAAGGGCATCTAAGAACTGAGCTGAAGAATGTATCTGGTTCTACAATCCTTTTCTGGGACAAAAAAGCATCACTTTTGCAAGGACTGGCTTAATCAGGTAGGAAGACTGGTAGGACCAGTTCCTTGTGAACACAGGTATAAGAGGTACCATGAGCACCTCAAAAGGAATTCCTAGAAAATAAAACCTACATCACAGTTTGGCACTGTAATCCTATATTCCTACTGACTTATAAAATTAAAAATATTTTTCTTTCCCTAGCAAAAGAAAACCTGATTCTATAAAAGTTAAATTATAACTTAATATTCTTATTGAACTGAAATCACTCAACATCTATGGAATGACCCACATGAAATTCTACAGCAAGAAAAAAGAAGTACTAATACCTGGTACATGTTGGTCCAGGCCAGTAGAGTCCAATAGAAATATAATGTAAGCCGCATACATAATTTTAAATTTTCTAGTAGCCATATTTCTTAAAATTAATTCAGAGGCTGGGCACCAATGGCTCATGCTTGTAATCCTAGTACTTTGGGAGGCCAAGATGGGAGGACCACTTGAAGCCAGGAGTTCAAGACCAGCCTGGGTATCATAGCAACCCTGTCTCTACAAAACATAAAAAAAAATTAGCTGGGCATGGTGGCATGTGCCTGTAATCCCAGCTACTTTGGAGGCTGAGGCAGGAGGATCACTTGAGCCCAGGAATTTGAGGTTGCAGTGAGCTAGGATGATGATACCACTGCACTCACTCTAGCCTGGCAAACAGAGTAAGACTCTGTCTCAAAAAAAAACCAAAAAAAACCCCTAAACTCAACCCCTGCTTCAGTTATCCTCCATGATACTCTCCAAACAAAGGAGATCATCACATCCCTATTCTGGGCAAGGAAAGAAGCTTTACTACCTACACATTTCCTTCCACTCATGTTGGGTATAGGCATTTTGTCCTTTGGCCTTCATCACTAGGTTCAGCCTCAAGATGAGGATAAAAGAAGTGCAGAAGCTATGCTCTACTTTCCACCTCTCCACCTCCAAAACGGTTAGAATTAGCACCATTTTATCTTGGTATCTTCCTTTGCCCACTGACTGTCCCTCCTATAATTCTGTCTAACTGACCTCTAATTCCCCAGAGAAGAGAGATCATGTCAAATTCACATTCTCCAACTCTTAGATCCCTGCTCCTAAAATAACTATGGCCTTTTCCTCTTGCCATTCCCTTACTTGAACAAGTGGTTTTAGGAGAACTAAAGTCATTTCAAGATCAATCTCCTTCCTTAAGTGACTTGAGATCCACTTCTCAGTATGTACATACTAAGAAAAACCCAAAATATCATAGTTTATTATAAGAATAATTTAAATACACTTGAGGATCAGTGATATGTGAAGAGCAGTTTCAATTACTTTTCTCTACTATCCTCCTCCCCCAACCTCTCGCTTGCCCCAAAAAGGTGGTGGTAAAATTTTCCTATTTCTGAGAAAAGAAAACATCATTTTCCACTTGTCAGCCTAAGAAATGGTATCGTTGACCCCCAGTTGCAGAATTTAGGGTAAACTGAGAGGCAGTGAATTTCATAGGGTCTGATTTATTGACCAGAAAAGCAAATGTATATTTTTGAGCTAAACAGTTAAAGCTGTTTCTTACTTCTTCTAGTTTCTTCCCTTTGATTAAACTTGTCTAGGGTTGTAAAGAATTCTATGATTTGGTGCAAGATCTGCCACAACAAACTGTTGAATTTTGCTCTTTTGGTTACCGAGTCTATAACATACTGATTCTAATACCTAGTAATGATAATACTTACAATTACAAAATTACTATCTTTTTTATTCTTAATCTATGAAGTAGAAAATACGTGTGTGAACACGTGCCTGTGTGTGCGTGTGTGTATAAAAACAAAGAAAAGGATATACAAACTTATAATATGGTTACTTCTGGTGAAGGGATTAGGATTAGAGAGGCTAAGAGGCTCTTTAGTCTTATCTATAATATTTTAATTTATGCAATAATGTGACTATGTTACCTGTATAACTAAAAATCAATCAGATCTGAAAGATGTAAAACTGGCTTATAATATAAAATAATTTAAGCTTTGAGAATTGTAATAGATATCACTTATTGAAAGTTCATTGTTTACAAAACAGTCTACAGTCATTATCCCAATAAATACTCAAGCAACCCTAAAAAGGGAGATATCATTACCACTCCCAATTTAGAAATGAATAAACTTGAGACTCAGAGAGGTTAAGAAGTGGCCTGATCAAGGTCACACAAATGTCGGGATCCCAAAAAGGACTCTACCAAAACCAGGTTATACCTCTAAGGGAATAGTCAGTTTATTCAGGAAGGGAATATTCAGTTAATTTAGGAATAAAGAGAAAACACCTTTTAACTTTTGCCATTGTTAAAGAGCTCCAGGGAAAAAAATATCTGCTTATTTATCTGCCAGCTTCAGTAAAAATAAACATTTTGGGATATTTCTTGATTGGCTCATTAACAATGCTGAACACATTTATAACATCCCAAACCTATAAATAATTTCAGAAATTTAAGCATATTTGCAGTGCCGAGTCATGCACCACCAGCTCCTACCCCAGCTTTCTGTTAATTCAAGAAAAACACGGTGTACAATTTCAGTTGAACTGGACTTTAGGGTGTGGATTATTCTAGTGAGGGGGGAAAGACATGATTTATTACCTATGATTTGCGTTTCACCCCACAAAAAAACCCCACAATTTTCTTGAAGGACAGCAGTAGTGACAAATACTTGTACCTAAAATAAATGATCTAGTAAAAACTTTAAGTGAATTAATTGAGGCCAGGCACAGTAGCTCGTGTCTATAATCCTAGCACTCTGGGAGGCCAAGTTGGGAGGATGGTTTGAGCTCAGAAATTCAAGACCAGCCTCAGCAAGAGCAAGACCTGGTCTCTACCAAAAATAGAAAAAATCAGCCAGCATGGTGGCCCACACTGGTAGTCCTAACTACTTGGGAGGCTGAGGCAGGAGGATCACTTGAGCCCACAAGTTCAAGGTTGCAGTGTGCTATGATGACGCCACTACACTCCAGCCAGGATGACAGAGCAAGACTCTGCCTCAAAAAAAATAAAAAGAAAAAAAATCAATTGATATATATGTACTGAGTTGATTTACATTACCACTAGAAAATCAGCTTGAGAAGTCTTGCTACAAGAATCTCTAATGTAAGGGAACTACACAGTCCCTGGGGGAAAGGCCTGATCCTTAAAATTCTCATTCCTTCCTACTTTAATAAGGTTTAGCTAGGTTCACTGACTTTTGAAATCCAGTGAAAGGCCTATCTTTTAACCTGACCTTTCCCAGGATGGTATAAAAGATCTGGTGAAGCCTGGATGAAATACAAACAAGGCTTATTTCTACTTTCTTACACCAAACTGTCAATAACAGTGTTTGTTTTGAAGTTGACGACATACTCTGGACTTAGGTGGCAGACACTCTCATAAATCTTAACTCTGTTTCAATTTCCATCTTGCATAGCTTTTCTGGCTAATTTATATCTGATTCAGGAAATCTTAACTGTTAATACTACAAATTAACGTCAGTCTTCAGCCAAGTTCTGAGGGAGTTTCAAACACATTAACATGATCCCAAATAAGATCGGAAAGCTTTGTACTTTGGATAAACTTTTATAAAACATTTTTATCCTCCATTTAAGGAATAAATAAATAAAACCCACTAAAAGGAAGGGAGACAACCTGGCATTACGGTTTTATTGTTGTTTCTGGGGGGAGACGGTCTCGCTCTGTCATGCCTCAACTAGAGTCCAGTGGCATCATCAGAGCTCACTGCAACCTCAAACTCTTGGGCTCAAGCGATCCTCCTGCCTCAGCCTCCCCAGTAGCTGGGACTACAGGTAAGTGCCACTGTACCTAGCTAATTTTTGTATTTTTAGTAGAGTCAGGGTGTTGCTCTCGCTCAGGCTGGTCTTGAACTCCTGAGCTCAAGTGATCCTCCCTCCTCGGCCTCCCAGAGTGCTAGGTTTACAGGCGTGAGCCAGTGTGCCCAGCCTATAGTTTATAATCAGTATTAAACTAAAGAGTATTCTACAGCAAGGAAAGAGAAAAGAAAAAAAGGAAAAGGAAAGGAAAGAAAAGAAAAGGAGAAAAGAGATGGGAAAGGGAAAGGGAAGGACAGGTATTTTCCATCCAGTTTCAATAATGCTCATTTTGAACTGAGTGGCTTCAGTTCATTTTACACAGCTGCTGTTCCAAGTTCCTTTCCCAAACTCCATTCCCAGTTCTACTACCTTTCTTACAAATGAACCTCATGACTTACTTTATAATGAACATCAAAACCTTAAAAGATAACAACTTTAGTTATTCTT
Source organism: Lepilemur ruficaudatus (assembly GCA_963574885.1). Lineage (NCBI taxonomy): Eukaryota > Metazoa > Chordata > Mammalia > Primates > Lepilemuridae > Lepilemur > Lepilemur ruficaudatus. The sequence goes on along the minus strand of CAUYRT010057995.1, from coordinate 10,786 downwards.
CTCTGCTATGTTGAACCAGTTCTTCCCCCTCTCTTCCTCCTCACATCATCAAGGTATTTTCTCATTGAGTTTTAGCAGAGTCACTCAGATTTCAAGACAACTAAGTTCTCAAATATGCCTTTCTACTTTCCTTTAAAAAACTATTACTTCTCTGGCTCTCTTCCCTCATCAGTTCAAGATCCCCCATTTCTAGAGAAGCTATTATTTAATCTTGCTTCCTGAATTGCCATCATCACAATCCATCTAGTTCCATCTTTTTTTCTTTTTTAGAAATGATTTTTCTAAATAGTTCCATTTTATAATAATGAAATAATTCTTATCTGTGCCACCACATCTAGACCAGTCAAGTAAATCTCAAATTCTGTCTTCTCTTGAAAGTTTCTATAACTGAGTACTATATTCTGCTTACTGATGCCAATTTAAAAAGAAAACTCAGGCCAGGTATGGTGTAATCCCAGCACTTTGGGAAGCTGAGGCAGGAGCATCACTTGAGATCAGGAGTTCAAGACCAGTCTTGGCAATACAGCAAGACCCCACTCCCACAAACAATTTTTTAAAAAATTAACTAGGCATGGTAGTGTATGCCTGTAGTTCCAGCTACTTGGGAAGCTGAGGTGGGAGGACTGCTTGAGCCCAGGAGATCGAGGCTGCAGTGAGCTATAATCATACCACGTACTCTGACTTGGGCAACAAATCAAGATTTTCTCTAAAAAAAATTTCAAAAGAATGAGACAGCTGGTATGATGCTATAAATACACAACATCACCTATGTAGTATTTTTGCCAAAACGTTTAACCTGAATCTAATTACTTAAGGTTCTATAAAATTAAAATATACCTAAAATGCTTCTTTCATTCACACTCTTCTTAAACCAGCAGTACTTTTTTATATGTCCCAATATGCACGAATTTATCACAGTACATTATCAGTTCCAACAACACAGTCACCATGGTATATGAGCTGCGTAGTTGCATAAAGTATAAACTTTGCTGCTAGCTCTTCAGTACGCAAAATCACTATGTAAATAACAGATGTGCATCATAATCAATGACCAATCACATCACTTCTTTCTAAGTCTGTCGGTGATGGGTCACCAGGTATGTTATTCAGTCCATGCACAAACAGCAAAGTTTTCAGTTGTATTGCTTCCTTGTCTCCCATTGATAAGCCCATGTGACATTTCATAAAAATGGATAATCAAAAGAGGAAACTGCCAACATAGATGAAAATGGAAGCGCAAAATAAAAAGTGATAATGCTATAAGTGAAATTCAGAAAGAAAGTAAATAAAGTTACATGCAGCCAAAGGAATTTAGTGAAAGTTAATTTATCAGCATAAATGAGGAAAGCAATTATGATGAAAAGGATAAAGGTGTCCCAGAGAAACACGAGGAAAAAACTTAAAGGAATATCTCAAAAACACCTCGCAACATTAAAAATGCAAAGGGGTCCGGTGTGGTGGCTCAGGCCTGTAATCCTAGCACTTTTGGAGGGCGAGGCAGAAGGATAGCTTGCAGCCAGGAGTTCGAGATTAGCCTAGAATAGTAAGACTTCGTTTCTACAAAAAAATAAAAAAATTAGCTGGACATGGTAGTACATGCCTGTAGTCCCAGCTACCCTAGGGAGGCTGAGCAGGAGGATCACTTGAGCCTAGGAGTTTGAAGCTGCAGCAAACTATGATGACATCATTGTACTTTTAGCCTGGGCAACAGAGTGAGATCCTATCTCAAAATAAATAATATTTAAAAAAATAAAAATGCAAAGGGTAAAATGTCGGAAGCCAAGGCATCTAAGAGACGTTTGCTCTGTAAGTTATAAAAGAAGTAGGCAATCACTGTTCAAACTAGTCTGATGTTTTTAACAAAGAAATACAACACTTTAATACTCAATGTTTCTAATGTTTTATACTACAGTATATCAAGTATTAGTTTTACTATTTTCTCATTTCCTTATATATTTATAAAAATAGTTTTTAATGTTTTGACAAAAAATGTTGTAAGTTATAGATTAGAATTTTTCCCACTGATTACTAAGATCACTTTGCATGGTTTCAGCTTGCATAGTCATTTTTATAGTCCCACCACAACATGCAAAGTGAGAACTGCCTGTATGTATGTATACGGCTATATATGCATGTGCAGATACACAAGTATATCTATTTTCTCATTTAGCCCTAAACCATCTGAGAGTAAATTGTCCTTCATGGTCCTTTACCCCTGAATACTTAAGTGTATATTACCTAACAATAAGGATATTGTTTTACCTTACCATAGGACAGTTGCCAATTTCAGTAAATCTTTTAAGTTACTTTTTAAGAAACTATCTACTCTTTAGAAATGGAAGATGAAATCAATGCTTACTGTACAAAGTCAAAGATAACAACTATTAAATTTACAAATTAGTTTAACTTTGAAGTTTAAAACATTGTCAATTGTAAAGAAAACTTCCTAGAAGCTAGTCAAATATTCAGTAATTTTTAATACTAAGTATAAAGAGGATATAAAATACATTTTTATAACTCTCATTTGAAAATACATTATAATCCTTTCAGGAATTCAAAAATCATAAATGAAACATTACGATGCTACACAAAAATGTTAAATTAAACACACGATGGGGTTTGACAGTACAAAAAAATGTGTCACAAGTAACTAGGGAGAGACTTATATTCAACTAAATTCACTAACTTTTTTAACATCTACAATGTACCAGACACTGTCAATACTCTGGTAAGTAAGACTGCCATGGTTCTTGCCCTCAGAATCTATAGAGAATAAGTGGAAAGACAATCAGGGTATTATTTGCTATTGCAGCAGAAAAATCAAATGTTAGAGAAATCAGAAGAAGAAATACCTTATATAGCAGGTATAGAGGGAGACATCAAAAATTTCTGAGAGGAAAAAAAATTTAAAAAAAAATAAAAAAAAATTTCTGAGAGGATGTAACATCTAAGCTGAAATTTGAAGAATAAATGGAGTTAAAGGAATAAATAGAGTTCAACTCAGAAGGAACTACAAATGCAAAGGTCCAAAAGTAAGAGAACACAGCACAGGAAGAAAGGAGAAAGTTGAGTATGGCATCATTTTCAGTTAACAAGAAAAGAGAAAGGGCGAATATGGTGTAATGGAAAGAAATTCAACGTGAAGTAAGATCTGGTTTTCCATCTTTGTTCTACTACTTACCAGCTGTATAACTTTGGCGCAAGTCATTTACCTCTGTGAGCCCAAATTTCATAACGGAAAAATGGAGAAACGACCATAGTCCTCCTCAAAGGGATATCTCAAGGATTAAATTTTAAAAAGCATGTGTGAACCATAAAAGGAAAAAGTTATTAAGAAATTCTGGTCCCCCAAATATACCACTAAGAAAACGAAGAAACAAGTCACAGACTGGAAAAAAGTACTTGCAGCACATATGTCTAACAAAGAACATGTATCCAGAATATAAATAGAACTACAAATCAATAATTAAAAGATGAACAGATGAACAAAGCAAAAAAAAAGGGAGGAGGCAAAAGACTTGAACACACACTTTATCAAAGAAGATCTACAAATGACCAGTAAGCACTGAAAAGGGGGGCAACATTATTAGTCATCAGAAAAATACAAATTAAAATCATAAGATACCACTTTACGCTAACTAGAATGGCTAATATCAAAGACCAAATGTTGGCAAGGGTACAGAGCAAGTGCAGATCTCATACATTGCTGCGGGAGTGTAAAATGGTTACATACTTTGGTAATTTTTAAAAATATTATGCATACATTTACTGTATAATCTAACAATTACTCCTTTGTATTTTCTCAAGACAAAAACATGTCCATGTCAAGACTTATTATATTTATTGCAGCCTCATTCATAATAGCAAAAATCTGAAAAGCACCTAAATGTCCATCAAAAGGAGTAGATAAACTGTGGTGTATACATACACAATGGAATATATTCAGCAATAAAAATGAACAAACTATGGAAATACCTGGAAAAATCTCAAAAGGATGTTAAAGTAGCCCCTCAAAGAAGAGCACATGGGCTGGGTGCGTTGGCCCACGCCTGTAATCCTAGCAACTTGGGAGGCCGAGGTGGGAGTATTGCTTGAGCTCAAGAGTTGGAGACCAGCCTGAGCAAGAACGAGATCCTGTCTCGAATATAAATAGAAAGAAATTAGCCAAACAACTAAAAATAGAAAAAATTAGCCAGGCACAGTGGCGCATGCCTGTAGTCCCAGCTACTCGGGAGGCTGAGGCAGGAGGATCACCTGAGCCCAGGAGTTTGAGGTTGCTGTGAGCTAGGCTGATGCCACAGCACTCTAGCCCCAGCAAGAGAGTGAGACTCTGTCTCAAAAAAAAAAAAGAGCACATCATTTGATTCCATATACATGAAAACCAAACAGACAAACCTGTCCATGGTGATGTAAGTTAGATACGAGGGGAACACTAATTGCGAAGGGGAGCAATGGAGCTTTCTGTGGGGATGGAAATATTCTCTACCTACATCTTGTTTTGAATGACTACACTGTGATTACACTGTCAAACTCATCAAACTGAACACTTAAGGTCTGTGCATTTTACGGTATGTTACATATAGCTCAATTTTTACATAAAATGACACCATAAAATGCAGTCAATAAAATCCAGAAATTGTGAAACTCAACAGGACAAGTGTCCAGATTGTTTTCTACAAGGAAAGAAAAAGAAAAAAGGGAGAAGTGATCTATAGGTTGAGACTTTTTTTTTTTTTTTTTTTTTTTTACAGACAAGGTCTCACTATGTTGCCCAGGCAGGATCATTGCCCACCACAGCCTGGAACTCCTGGCCTCAAGGAATCCTCCTGTCTCAGCCACCCACGTAGCTGGGACTACAGATGTGTGTCATCGTGCCCAGAAAAGAGAGACTTTAGACTTATATCAACCATACACAACATGTGGATAGATCTTGTTTGACTCCTGATTTGAACCAACCAACCCCTGGGGGAAAAAAGGCAACTAGGGAAATTTGAGCCATGAAGGTATTAATAAATTTTTCAACGTTTTACTTAGATAACAGTAATGTGGCTATGCTTTCTAAGTTTTTATATTACAGATCAACATGGATGAATTTTCACAGTGTTGAATAAAACAAGCCAGACAAAAAAGAATACATTGTATTCTTCCATTTTTTAAAAATTCAAAATCAAGCAAAACTAAATTATGGTGCTGGAAGTCCCCATGGAATAAGAAAACGGAACCAGTGACTGGAAGAAAGCTTTTGTGGTGGCAATTCCAGATCTTGACTAAGTGGTAGTTACACACGTGTATTTAATTTGTAATTATTCATTGAACTATATAAATTTAGGCTTTATGCTCTTTTCTGTATGTACATTACACTTCACAAAAACTAAGTTTTCAGAAACTGAATAGAGACTATTTCACACCTAAGCCAGTGCTGTGGCAAGAACCTCTCACATGCTCGTGAAATGAACAGATATGCATAACTTAAGTATTTACAGATAAAGCTACCTGGGATTTAATTCAAGACAACTGAGAGGGAGTGGAAGCTACAGATGAAAGAAGATTTCCATGTGTTGATTGCTGAAGCTGGTGATGGGCATATAGAAGTTCATTATACTACTGTTTACTCTGTATATGTTTAAATTTCTCCACAGGTTTTTAAATGTTCATAATTTTAATTACTGCACTTCTAGGAATAATGATATACTAGGAAACAAAAAAACAAATATATAACCGAGCTCACTGCATTTTTACTTTTAATGCCCTAAAAAAAGAAAAGAAAAAAATTAGCTGAGCATAGTGGCATGTGCCTATTAGTCTCAGCTACTCCAAAGGCTAAGTGAGGCAGGAAGATCGCTTGAGCCCTGGAGTTCTAGGCTACAGTGAGCTATATTACACCACTGCATTACAGCCTGGATGACAGAGTGAGACCCCTTAACCCCTTCTCTTTAAAAAAAAAAAAAAAGAAAGAAAGAAAAAAAAAGAAAAGGCCAGGCACAGTGGCTCACGCCTGTAAATCCCAGCACTCTGGGAGGCCGAGGCAGGTGGATCGTTTGAGCTCAGGAGTTCGAAACCAGCTTGAGCAAGAGCAAGACCCCGTCTCTACTAAAAAAAAAAAAAAAAAGAAAAAAGAAAGAAATTAGCTGGACAACTAAAAATACATAGAAAAAATTAGCCGAGCATGGTGGCGCATGCCTGTAGTTTCAGCTACTTGGGAGGCTGAGGCAGTAGGATTACTTGAGCCCAGGAGTTCGAAGTTGCTGTGAGCTAGGCTGACGCCATGGCTCTCTAGCCCAGGCAACCGGGTGAGACTCTGTCTCAAAAAACAAAATTTTAAGGCCGAGCGCGGTGGCTCACGCCTGTAATGCTAGCACTCTGGGAGGCCGAGGCGGGTGGATAGCTCAAGGTCAGGAGTTCGAAATCAGCCTGAGCAAGAGCGAGACCCCGTCTCTACTAAAAATAGAAAGAAAGTAATTGGTCAGCTAAAAATATATAGAAAAAATTAGCCAGGCATGATGGCACATGCCTGTAGTCCCAGCTACTCGGGAGGCTGAGGCAGGAGGATCACTTGAGCCCAGGAGTTTGAGGTTGCTGTGGAGCTAGGCTGATGCCATGGCACTCACTCTAGCCCGGGCAACAGAGCGAAGACTTTGTCTCAAAAAAAAAAAAAAAAAACATTAAAAAAAAAGATACATACAACCTAATAGAGAAATGGGCAAATAAACCATAGAAAATCACAGCACAACTTTCACAAGAGTTTTTAATAACATGGAAAATGACTATAAATTTAAAAAGATATAAAGCTACATCAAGTACAATCTCAGCTATATAAAAATACTTGTATGCATGGAAAAAAACTGGAATGAACATGCCAAAATAGTAATGGATGGTTAAGCCTGGGATTATGAGTGACATTTTCTTTAACTTCCCTGTATTTACACAACCAACACATACAACTTTTATTAGGGGTTGGGGGAGATCCCTTAAAAATGTCTTCCTCATTTACTTGCTGAAAATATCCATTCTATGAAAGTTGAGGGAAAAAAGCAAAAACACTAAAAAATTGTGCAAGAGTCACTGGTACTACCTTCCAAAAGACTGATGGGTATGGAAAAAAGTGAACAAAATTTTACCTATGGAAATACCCTATTTGGATTTTTCTCAAGTTCTTTGTATTACCCCTGTATTTAATTACAATTTCAACAGGACTATTTTTAATATCAAAGTAATGCCATAGCACAATTAGCCAATAAAATATTTTTGGAATTTAATAGCATATAAAAAAGGATTATACCCAAAGGAACTTCTTGTTTTCAGAAATTGAATAGAGACTGTTTCACACCTAATCCAGTGCTCCTAATTTAAAGTCCCGTGGCAAAGACCTATCAGATGCTTGTGAAATGAACAGACAGATTTCACTTGAAATGGACATGCGCCAGCCTGCCACTCTATTCCCATTAGAGCTTTAGCAGAAATCAATTAACTTGAATAATATGGGTAGGCACACATAAGCCATTCAAATAATTATCACAACAGAACAAGATTGAGACAGTTTAGCCAATAGCTCTGCTTTAACATAGGTCTTAAAATGAAGTCTCTTCCCAAGTTAAGATGATATAGCCAAGCGATAAGAAAACTCTCAATGTACGAAAAATGAGAGAATAGGCTGTTATTACACAAGACAGGTTGAGAAGCCAAGATGATCACCACCAATCACTCGATACCTGACCATAGTGCTTGAAACTCCTTTTGTACTTTTTACCCAGTGAGGTTCCTTGGCTCATGGTTGCTGAGAGCCCCTCAAAATTCCAACTTGACTTAGGATGGCAAAAATATGAACAGAGGCTTTCCTGAATGTGCTGTTACAATGGTTACATGGATTCCATAGAAGAGAAATTCAAGAGACATAATCTATTTAGAATTATAAAAACTTTTAACAAGCTTCTCTACAGAATTTTAACATACAGAAGCTGGTGCTCACTTTGGCAGCACATATACTAAAATTAGAACAATACAGAGAAATTAGCACGGCCCCTGCACAAGGATGACATGCAAATTTGTGAAGCCCTTCATATTTCTGAGCACTATTCACAACAGCAAAAATACGGACTCAACCTAAGTGTCTATCAACAGATGAACGGATAAAGAAAATGTGGGATAAATACACAATGGAACATTATTTGGCCATAAAAAAAGAACGAAATCATGTCATTTGCAGCAAAATGGATGGAACTGGAGGTCATTAAGTGAAATAAGCCAGGCACAGAAAGACAAATATCACACGTTCCCACTCATAAGTGGGAGCTAAAAAAGTGATTCTCATGGAGGTAGAGAGTAGAATCATAGATTCCAGAGTCTGGGAAGGGAGTTAGGGGATGGAAAAGATAAGAGAGGTTGGTTAATGAATACAAACACACAGTTAGACAGAAGGAATAAATTCTAGTATTCAAGAGCAGAGTGACTATAGTTAACAATGATGTATTGTAGCTGACGGTGTAAGGTCCAGCAAAGGGGAAAAAAAATATTCTGTATTTCAAAATTGCTAGAAGAGAGGATCTGAAATATTCCTAACACATAGAAATGATAAATACTTAAGGTGATGGACACCCCAAATACCCTGACTTGATCACTACACAGTCTATGCACGCAACAAAATATAACATGTACACCATAAATACGTACTAATACTATGTATTAAAAATAAGATAAAATATAGAATCTGGAAGAATTTTAGACCATATGAGGAAATGGTTAAAAAATAAGGGACAGAAGTAAATGGATGTATTCAGATGTTTGTGTTTCCCATAACACAATGTTCAGGACAGTTCCCAATATTTTCATAGGTAATACAGAAGACAACAAGGAGTTGACATTCTAAACAGAGGAGTTTAAACTGAGAAAGAGCTCACAAAGCTAAGTGAATAAGTAGTATACTATTACCCTTTGAGTTGAGCAAACATGAGTTAAGAGGCCCAGAAATAAATTAAGTAATCCATGTTAGTAATTAAAATATGATGGCTTCCAAACCAGTTCTATCTAATAAAAAGTGACACAAATCTATGTTGATACCTCACTACATTAACCCAGAATCTCTGGTAGGGTTCTTCATAAAGGAGACTGAATAAATAACTGGTGAATTAAATATGCTACTAGAGACATAAAGGTTAATATAAATAAATCAAAAGTGGCCAGGCCTGGTGGCTCACGTCTGTATTCCCAGCACCTTGGGAGGCCAAGGTGAGAGGATCTCTTGAGACCAGGAGTTTGAGACAACCCTGGGCACATAGTGAGATCCCATCTCTACAAAAAATAAAAAACAAAAAAATTAGCTGAGTGTGGGGTCTGGCACAGTGGCTTACACCTGTAATCCTAGCACTCTTCGGAGGCTGAGGTAGGAGGATCACTTGAGCCCAGGAGTTTGAGACTGCATTGAGCTATGATCACACCATTGTACTCCATCCTAGGTGACAAAGCAAGACTCTGTCTGAAATATATGTGTGTGTGTGTGTATAAAAATTACATTTTCTCTTTTTTTTAAGAGATGGGGTCTCACTATGTTGCCCAGGCTATATTCAAACTCCTGGGCTCAAGCAATCATCCCACCTCAGCCTCCCAAGTAGCTGGGATTATAGGCTCTTGCCACCATGCCTGGCTATATTCTTAACTTTCTATAAAACCATAGCATTCTCTCTCAATTAGTGGTACCATCAATCAACCAGGAACTCAAGTCAAGAACCCAGGAGTCATGCTCCTATCCAAGAACATTTTATAGGGTTACGAAGTCCCATTAACTCTGTTCCAAAATACCTTTTGATTTAGCCTCTCCTTCATCTCCATTCCTGGTATCAAGACTTTTAGTTCCATCTTTCTCTAAACTATAATAATAAATTCTTTTTCTTTTTTTTTTCCATGTGAGACAAAGTCTCACTCTGTTGCCCCGGCTAGAGTGCCATGGTGTCAGCCTAGCTCACAGCAACTTCAAACTCCTGGGCTTGAGCAATCCTTCTGCTTCAGCCTCCCGAGTAGCTGGGACTACAGGCATGCATCACCATGTCCAGCTAATTTTTTCTATTTTTAGTAGAGACGGGGTCTCACTCTTGCTCAGACTGGTCTCGAACTCCTGAGCTCAAACAATTCACCCGCCTCGGCCTCCAAGAGTGCTAGGATTACATGTGTGAGCCACCAGCCTGGCCTATTATAATAAATTCTTATCTTATTTCCTGATCTCTTCAATTCTCCCTAGATTACCCTCCCCAATATCCTCTAAAGGCAGTACTTCTAAAGCAGAAATATGATCAAGTCTCCCACGTTTACAGTTTCTGTAATGTCTCCCCATCACCTACTGTATCAGGTACAAACAACTTAACATGACTCATATCCCTCGCATCTCAGATCCACTCCTCTTCTTACATTCCAGTAACAGTGAACTATTAGCAATACTATTTTTTTGTTTTGTTTTTTTTTGTTTTTTGAAACACAGTCTTACTCTGTTGCCTGCTAAAGTGCCGTGGTGTCAGCCTAGCTCACGGCAACCTCAAACTCCTGGGCTCAAGCGATCCTTCTGCCTCAGCCTCCAGAGTAGCTGGGACTACAGGCATGTGCCACCATGCCCGGCTAATTTTTTCTATATATTTTTAGTTGGCCAATTAATTTCTTTCTATTTTTTTGAGACAGAGTCTCACTCTGTTGCCCGGGCTAGAGTGAGTGCCGTGGCGTCAGCTTAGCTCACAGCAACCTCAAACTCCTGGGCTCAAGCGATCCTTCTGTCTCAGCCTCCCGAGTAGCTGGGACTACAGGCATG
>CAUYRT010057994.1:0-25059 GCA_963574885.1 Lepilemur ruficaudatus | reverse complement strand
CTATGTTAAATTATTTATTGGATATTTACAAATGGCTGGCCCTTGTCTAAACAGAATTTCCCAAAATAACTCTACAAAAAGTGTTCCTGATATGGTGTCTAATCACATATTTAAGGAACGCTACAACTGGTAGTTTATGCTCTTTTGGCAGGAGGTAAACTCCAGGAAAGCAATCCATGAGAAACCACCTCTTGGTACACGGGGTTGTGAGTGGAATTTGGATAAAATGCAAAGGTGTGTTTTTAAAGAGATGTAAATATCCATAGGAACCCCAGTCCTCTTAAGAAACTAATAAGAAAATCATTTATCTTAGGAATTGATTAATTATAAGAATATTAGAAAATCACTTTCTAGGGGAATGTTGTTCTTGAGTTGTCTTTTCAAATGTGACTAAATTCAGTTAGTCAAAAAAAACCCTAACTTTTCCCTTGGGACCAGTATTCTTGAAATAACTACTTTAGGACTAAAGTAACTACCATCAAGAGTAGAAACTTTTTTTAGTTTATTTTCTAAATGTATTGAACACTGAACAATACATTTCAATACATTGAAATGTATTGAACATATATTGAACATGTTATCTACTTAAGAGTAGATAACAGGAATAATTTCTCCACAACCTCATCTCCTCAGCAAATCAACCTGTTTTCATATTCCTACGGTGTCATCGAGTCCATATACTTGCATTTTTTTTTTTTTTACAAAGCTACTGGTGTGCTAGAAATGGACAGTTTTTTCTAGTTATTAATAATAAGTTAATGGACCTTATCATTTGAACATTTAAATATCATTCAATGCCCTAGGCTGATGGAGTTTAATTTATGTAGCTATTAATCTGGATAATTATTATTTGTTAAGAAAATTTTTTGTTTGGGTTAGACTAGAACTTTTTTCCTAAAATCTTAAATAAGACCCAGAATTTATTTAAACTTCTTTTAGAGGTTTGGTTTTTTTCTATATTTGTTTTAGATCATTGAGTATTACTTAAAATATATACAACCAAATTTGGGAATGAGAAATTCAAAACTGAGAAAAGTGCTTACATAGAATACATTGGATCTATCTCAGTATCACTGACTTTAATTCAATCCCAAACTTATTTTCTATGTTCTAGGTATTATAAAGGACACACCATCAGATGAGACTTACCTGTCTCCCAAGGCCTTCTGATGCATTGCACAGACACATTCACCAGTTGGACTTAAGATAGAGTTTAATACAGGAACAAGCAAAATTCTTGGGGAGCTTCCACCTGAAGGTATGGAAAGGATATTCCAATAGAAAGGACTTCTTAGAGTAAGTGGAAATTAAACTGGGCCTAGAAGAATGGGAGGACATGATTTACTTTTATTTGGATCCTTTGATAAACTTATCTTGATAAATGACATAAGTCCTCTGAAGGCAATAGATTATTCAAAGTGATTTTAGGCATCTTTTAATGAATGGGAATGGAGAAAGAATGAATTGTTTTTCTAAACTCATACCGTGTGTTGGGCACTGTGTCAAATAAGCATTTCTTAGGCTGCTTGGCAATGTGGCAATGAGCAGGGCTGGTTTCATGGGCATATGATCAGTGCAGCAGCGTAAGACCCTGTCCTCAGAAGGGCTTTGCACCTGGGATCTAATGCACTGCCATTACCCGTTGATATTCTTAATCTTACCATTGAATTTGTGTTTTGTAAGCTAACCCCAACAAAGCAATGGAGCATGCTTGGGGCAGGGGTAGCGGGGGAGGCTTGGAGACTTAACCTGCTTGCTTTCCCATCTCTCGCCATCTCCCCACTTCTCTGGACAGGTTCCCAATGCCCACTACCTGGAGCTGCACACCCATCTGACGTACCCCTCCCCATCCCTGCCCTGAACATGGAAAATAAGGCATCTTCCTCCTGGGGTGGCTACTGAGTAGCATCAGCAAGAGGAAGCCTGTGTTCCATCATTGCCCTCAGTTCTTGCTGGGGACCTGGCCATGAGTGTGGTGGAAGTCAGGGACCTTCAAGCCTGGGCATGAGCGTGGGGAGTGTGGAAAGGGTCAGGGTCAGGTGTGCACCACCCCCCATGGCATTTCAGCCACAGGCAAGGGGGTGTCTGGTAGCAGCATAGTGCAATTGGCATGATTGGCTGGGGAGCCTCATGCCCAACCCTGATCCAGGTCCCACATTTGTCTCAGGGTAGAGCTTGCAGTCTCTTGGGGGTTGACTTCCCTGCCCCCACCAGGGTCCCACATTTTCATTTTGCACTGGGCCCTGTGAATCACGTAGCTGACTCTGACCATGCGGAAGGTGCCATTGAACTCCTATTACAAATGGGACACTGGAGCCCAGAGAAGGGCTGGCAAGTGGCAGAGCAGAGGGTCTCACCCAAAAGCCAGTCCCCTCTGCATCATGATGTCTGGCACCACCTCCCGTGAGAAACATCGGGTGAGTTAGCTATTGACTCAAGGCACTAACTGCTGTGCAAGCCCTCCCACCTGGAGTGGCCTGCAGGTGACCTATAGCCCTCTCTTAACAAGATGGACCTGAGCTTAACCAACTCAAGGTTTCTACAGTTTCTTCCAGTGGACAAGTAGAATGACTTAAAGAAAATTTTGAGCTCCAGGCCTACTGCAGAATTGTGCCCTCCCAAAATTCAAAAGTTAAAGGTCTAATCCCCATTTTGAGATAGGTCCTTTAAAGAGATGACTAAGTTAAACTGAGACTATTAAGATGGGCCTTAATCCAATCTGACTGATGTTCTCATAGGAAGAGGAAATTTGGACACAGAAAGAGGTAGCAGGGGTGTGTGTGCATAGCTGAAAGAGCACACGAGGACATATCCAGAAGACGGTCATCTACAAGCCAAGGAGAAAAGCCTCAGGAGGCATCAACCCTGTTGGCACCTGATCTTCTAGCCTCCCAAACTGTGAGAAAGTAAATTTCTGTTGTTCAAGCCACCCACTCTGTGGTATTTTATTATGGTAGCCCCAGACAGCTAATACACCTACTGAGACCTTGAGGCATTAATCCATCAATCTTCTGTTGGCCTAAATGCTACAGCAACAGGATTCTACCAAGTGTTACAAAAATAAAGAGCAGAGTATAAAACCCCATTGGATGAGACTTGAAAATTCTGTAGGACAGAAATCCTACAATACAAAGTTGTGAGACTGAAAGACAGGAAATGGGATGAAGCAGGAAGAAAAATTTAGGATACCTTAGGTAAGGAACCATTTAACTGTTGCCCCTCACCTTCATTTATATTTGTATATAAACAAGTGTATATATATATATATATATACACATATACACACATATATATACACACACATATATACAGATATATAGCTAAGACTATCTTTTTCTATCAGAATTAGGTATGTAAAAATAGGCCAAGAGGCTTTTTCTTTAATAGCCACATGACCTGAGTTATGTATGATTTTCTGTTTCTTTGGTAAAGAAAGTGCTTTAACTGTTAAAGCCATGTAGTATGCTGCACCCAGGCCAGGAGTATGCAGTAGGCCACAGAGGAAAGTTCTGGCTGTTGAGCTTAATACATAACCTCTCTGTGGTTGGAGGTGGAGAGACAATGGAGTCAAGCCTGGAGCATGACTCTGTCCCAGAAGACATCCTTGTGCCCAGGAGGACAGCACCAACTCGGAAGGACTGTTGGGACGCTCCCCGGATGGACATGCATGGTATGGTCTTTAATACTGAGAAGGTGTAGGAATACCCTGATAAAGGCTGGGCATTTCTTTCCGATTTCCATGTTTCAGTTGAAGAAGTCCCTGCCCAGTGAATAATAGCACTTATGTTATGGCTGCATAAAGCCACTAGTGAGACTTGGCTATTCTTAGGAAATAGTTTTATAGTGACCCTAGTAAATATTGGTTTTGGTCAAACAAATAAATACCTGGCATGATCTACTCTAATAGCCTAATGGATGAAGAGGTAGGCACACTAAAGAACAATATTTAAAAACTGTAAACATTTAAAGATGGGTTAAATATATTCTATCACTAGACTTTGGGCCTCCCTTCTTAAGTTTAAAAAGCAATCATTCTGAATCCCTTCTTAGTGTCTGAAACCTTTCAGTCTGTGTTCTCTCTGGCAAAACTTTATGCCTCTTGGTTTCAGGCAGCAATTTGTCAAGAAAGCTTGCCATTTTGGCTTGCTTCACCTTTGTTTCTCCTTTCCTCCATCCACTCAGGCTTCAAAACCCTCTAATTAGCTGTTTACCTTAATTATTCCAGTTAGGACTTCATCTGGTCTTGGGTTCTCCCACTTCTGAGGATTCCAAGTGTCTGTACCTTCCCTATTAGAAGAATCTTCCTGCTTTTCTGAAAAATGCATTTTTTCACCTCTCCTCTGTACCTTGTGGCTTCCATAGCCGCGGGCGGCGGGGGGGGGGGGAGAAAACCAGCTATAGTCTCAGGTGTCTGATTCTGAGCCACATCTATCCCATTTTAGATAAAATAAAATTTTTTACATAGCTCTTAGCAGAACAAAGAGCTTCAGCTCAAGCCAGAATTTGCAGACTAGCTACTAAGTCCAAGCCTTCAGCACAGGCTGGGCTTAGCTCACTTCTAGGGTCAACAAGACATTGGAAGAATAGGGGTTGGTGCCCTTTATCTTTACCAGACCTCCTCATCTATCATCTCTTTTGGTTCATGAGCATATAATGGCAAATTTAGCTACTATGTAAGTTGAGGACAGTATCTAGTAGTTATGAAACTGATTTAGGTCAAAGTATTATAGACTTTATGAAGAATAGGTTGAGATTCCCTGGGGTGATCTGTGTTGCTACATACCAAATAATTAAACATGGGATTTTGGGTTTCCCTAGACTATCCATGGAAACTAGACTCATTATTTTACAATGACGTGTTTAATGACTAATGTACTGCTAGCTCCTTGGTAAGTAACATTCTTTTTATTTGAATTCTTACTTATAGAAATAAGTTGGCAAAAGATACTGTTACTAGGTTGGGCCCTGATTAACCCCAGGAACTACCTTTCTCATCTGGAGTATTCATGAGACTTGAGACGGCCTGGCCATTTACCAATTGGAATCTGATCGAAACAGAAGTATCTACCATAAAGCTTTTGAGGGTCTTGGTATTACATTTGAATTTGGAATTGACTAAGCCTTAGGCTTTCCAAGCTTCACAAAACAAATTGTAAAATATATCACTTAAACTTCTTCAAGGACATGGAACAGGAGTCCGATTTGCTACCTTTAAAACAGGGTTACATTCTTGGTCCACTGTGAGACTGTCTAGCTGGAGGATCTGGAGGGTGGTCTGTCAATCACACACAAAGGAAAAGCTCTGGAGATGATTTTAAACATGGTGGTTTATTGTACTTGGAAGCTTTGCACCATTAAGTTCTTTTAAAATCCTCATATATTTTTAAATTTATTTAAAATGCAGATTCACTATTTCTCATTTTATCACTGCTTTAATTAGGCATAACAGATTGAAATTAGGTATCATAGAATAACTTTGCATGTTGAGACTAACAATACTGCAATTTATTCCATGTGATGATTTCCCCCTCGCCCTGTATCTGTCTGAGTCACCAGGCATAAATGAATATGCATGCAAAGAGGAGACCTTCATACCTCTGGATTCTCAAATTCTGAAATAAAAAAAGTTAGTCATCTATTTCCAAGACTCATGAACTAACCCCAAGTGTAGAATTCTTTATTTTGTGCCTAATGACTAAAAGGCAAGTTTTGACATGCTTCTGAAGAAGCACTCCACAAAATAACCGATGCGTATAAAAAAATAAATAAAAGGGGAAAATATGCCGCAAACTATTTGCATATGATAATTTCATAAAACATTCCCCTTGAGAATACCTGAGTGAAATTAATGCACAATCAGTAGGAACCCAGTGGGAATGTGTTTGTCGAAATAAATAATCCAAAATTATTCTTGGGCTGTGAAGTTTGTTTACTGCCTTAACTGAAGTGTGTATCAAACATAAGTGCATTAGCATTGGCTGTGTACTGGGGGAGTCAGGCACAGCCTTAGCCTCCTGTGTTTTTCATCCATTCTGCTGTTTATATTTCTTGGCAAGAAGTCCAGACCACAAGGAAGTTTGTCCCAATGTTTGTGTGTGTGTGTGTGTGTGTGTGTGTGTGTGTGTGTGTGTGTGTGTTGCACAGTGATGGGCATAGATCTTTTTCAAAAGGAGCCTTGAAAGTACGGTTGAATTCTTGAAAGCTGCATAAGAGTTTTCACATTTTAAATATAATTTCAAAATGCAATGCCTCTACAGGCAAAGAGCAATAAATATTCTTCATCACAGAAATAAACAGTGTTTCTTCCCATTTAGAATTCCCAGGGCGGACCACCCCTCTGCAGTGTATTCACGCCCATACAGCTCTCTGCTGTCACCTTTCAACACTGTTTGGTGGTTGTTGCTGCTGATATTATTTTAAAGGTTTAAATGAAATAATACGTTGTAAACACTTGGTACTGTTGCTGGCACATAGTGGTACCAAAAAATGTTAGAATTGTTATCAATTAAGTTTCACCAGCATCAAGGAAGTGTGGTCAGGATAAGGCACTGGTTATTTTTGAGTCATCCTTGGGAGAACTCTTGTGAAGGAGTTGAAGCTGATAACTAAAATAAATTAATAGATTATCGGTGGCCTTGACCATACAAATCCGCCACAATTCTTATTTTTCTGATGCATGAGAGGACACATTGATATTGATCTTGTTCATTGATCAACAGACACATTGATCTTGTTCTTACTTGAGAGCAAATATTCACTCTTCCCAACCATGGAAGGTGCATAACTACTTATCAGTCATCTTCTTTCCCATGTGTACCACTTTAGGACTTGGACAATTGAGGTAATTCCTTAAAGATTTGTACTTTTGGAGATATGAAATGACTTGGGTATTTTTCAGGTTGATACAATTTTTATGTAGCACAGAGAACACTGAGAGTTAGAGGAGACAGACAGTGACTACAATTTATATCTATTTCTAAGATTCCTGTTCAGTCATGGTCATTCTGGATATTGCTACCTGAAACAAACCTATGTATAAGCATGTCTTGTTTATTCAGCACCTTGTGCCTAGTGCTAGGCTACAGAGAACTTGACAGACATGGCTTCGCAATGGTCTTGCAGCTTTGAAGTGATAGAAGCAGGATTTAAAACCAGGTCTGCCTGGATTCCAGAGCCAGTGTTTGTAACCATGAACAGTCTTTCCTTCCTCACGCTCTCCTCAGGCTGCAGAATTCTCTTTGCAGAAATTTTTCCTCCTGTTTGCTCCTTCCCCCTCCAAGGCTGCCTTCAGTGCCCATCCTAAGCATATCTTGCCTGTATAGAACTGTTACTGGGTGGAGGCCCCACCCATAGTGAGAATCATATGGGTCTTAAAGCTGGATGGATGGGTAGAAAGATGACTGAATGCATGGCTGGACAGACTTTCTTGGAACACAGTGGCAAAGAGCAGCAGTCCCCAACCTTTTTGGCTCCAGGGACTGGTTTCATGGAAGACAATTTTTCCATAGACCAGAGGGACGTGAGGGATGGTTTCAGGATGATTTAAGTGCATTACATTTATTGTGCACTTTATTTCTATTATTATTACATTGTAATATATAATGAAATAATTATACAACTCACCATAATGCAGAATCAGTGGGAGCCCTGAGCTTGTTTTCCTGCAACTCGATGGTCCCATCTGGGGGTGATGGCAGACAGTGAGACCTGAAGTGTGTTGCTTATGTCCAGTCTACTCTGTAATCTCGTTTTGGTTGCTGTCACTGCAGAAGACTCTGCTTTCACAAAGAAAGGATGTTGGAAATGGAAGCAGGCTTTTCAGTGCTTTTGCGGCAATCTCAGGATATCCCACCTTAACTTTAATCCAGAATGTCCAGAGCTTTCACGTCGTCTCAAACAAACTTTTAAGGATGCAATCATTTGTGATCTAAAGCAGTTGATCCTATTCTAGCATGGACAAAGTAGATTTACCTGGCTTATTGACAAATGGGTCACAGATCCATTCCTTCCCAGTTTGGCGGTTTAAATCCTATACTTACGTGTGTGATCTTGGACAAGTTATTATTTTTATTTATTTTTCTGTGTCTCAGTTTTCTAATCTATAAAATGGGCATAATAATTATACCTATCTCATGGAATTGTTGTAAGGAATATGAATTACATAGACACAGCACTGTTAAGTGTTTTCTAGTATTAGTATTGGTATGATGCTTTGTACTTGATCATTCCTCTCTCCTGATACCTGACTGTGGTCCCAGGTACCTGATACTTGACTGACACACAAACCTTGGTACATCCTTAGTGGTGCTTTTGGGTTACTTTGCACCCAAAGCCCCTACTAGTAGGCCATAACCCTAACATTCTAATCATAGACTGAATTTGTGGCTGATTTTTAAATACCTGGTAATGAATCACTCTCTTTCTCCAAACTAAGAATAACAGCCTGGGAATATTTCTACCCTATGAAAACTAAAGCCAAAAAAAGTGAATAAAAAAGCCGGGAAGGAAAGAAGAAAGAAGGAAAGAGGGAGGGAGTGAGGGAGGAAAGAAGGAAGGAAGCAAGGACGGAAGGAAGCAAGGAAGGAAGGAAAAAAGAGAAAGAAAAAATATGTCAAGGCAACATAATGGAGAGGTCACAGGAGAGACGAGAGCTTAATGCTTGGTCAAGTTTCTTTAACAGTCTTAATGTAAGACACTCAGAAACAAGAACCACTTATAAATGAGACTACCTGTATGTTTTCATAATGGTGCCCTCCTAGTTAGCGGAAGTCTGACGGGGAAACCGACTCCCATGCAAGACGTTAGTTTTTCTTCCTTGTTATTTCTAGCAGGTTCTCCCCAAATCATAAACTTCTATTCAATCTAATAAAAGAACTGGAGATTTTATTGAATAAGCCGGACTTCACAAATTTAAGGAGCTATCTAAATTTTCAGTATGGAAGTCTTGGAAGCATCAAAAAATCTACTCCAGGTGCTTTATTCTTATTGACATTCAGTTAAATTCAACACTGTGAAAAGAATCTCTAAGGAAATCCCATTAATATATTTTTTGCAAATGTGATTGTCCACAACATCAATGGATAACTACATTTAGAACAACTAAATGGTTCACTTGTCTGCTGGTATTTATAAAAAAATCTAAGCAGCAAAAATGGGGGAGGGGGAAGCTGATGAAGGAATAAATAGTTTCTTTTAAGACAATTGCATGACTAGACTTTACGCTTAATTTCTGTAAGACTGCACAAAGAAGCTTTCTCAGTTAATTCATGTCTCTGTATTGTAGCTTTACTCAATCGTGTAAAAAAGAAACCTCATTAATTACATAAGTGAAGGGAGGCATTGAAAAAAGAACTCACTCTTTCATTAACTTACAAAAATACAATTAGTAATTATTAGTGACTTCCTGGAAAAAGTCCAGAGCTGAATTAAAAATATCACTGACCACAGAGATCTTCATTAGTCCCTTAGGGGAAAAAATGCACTGTTATGAGACTTAAGTATTGTACTTGCTTTTAAAACATTAAAGGACTAATTCATAAAGCAACCACACAACATTTGTAATGCTTTTTGTTTTCTTTTGCACTCTCTGGGAAATGTGAAGAAAGTTCCTTTTTCTAAATAAAATGCCCTGTAGCATGTAGTCTAGATTGAGAATGGTTATTTCTTCATTCACAAGTCATGGATATTCTGCCAAAAATGAGATCATTTTCTAAAAAGGCATATTTTTCAATTTTGGCATATTCTCTTTTAATGGGCAACATATTTATGTTAATTCTAAAAGATGGAAACAAATCTAAAATATTCAGAATCCCTAGGGCCAATCGTACTCCCTGTGTCAAACATTATTCAGGAATATTGTCATCTAAATATGTTAAAATTATTTTAAAAGAGGGTTGTTAATTTCATGTTGCTGGGGCAACAGCCCCCAACAGTTATGGAGACAGGCTCACAGGTATTCAGTAGGTCCTTACCTGATAATGGTTTGGGACTCTCCTTCCTTGTGTTCAGGTTTGAGGAGACATGCAGGACCAACCTTCCTCCGGGTATGGCGAGAGATGAACTCTTCCTGTCAAACATATGGCTCTTTGAAGACAGGTGTGTTTTGACTGGGAAGAAACAAGGTCAGCAGAGCTCTCGGCTGGCATTAGGAAGGGGAAGGAGGCCTGGTGTGGGGAGCATTTTGAGCAGGACCCCAGAGGATTCTTGTACTCATATTCATCTGCTTGCTATTTACGCAAAATTTCAACCTGTCTGATGGCTGCTTTCCTTTTTCCTCTATTGCCTTTTGTAAAAGCAAGAACTTTAGTGCTGGGAATCTGCTGAACAAACTGTAAAATTCAGTCAACTCCTGATTTTTCAGAATGCAGATGACCTGATTTGCCATTTCTGGGGCATGAGGTTTTATTCTCAGTTTATATTCTGTTGTCAAACAGCTTCCCTAACGCATCTCTTCTCTTGGGGATTGAAAACTTAATTTAAGGTTAGACTAGGAATTGTCAAGAAGTTAAAACCACTTTTCAAAAAAAGAAAAAAAAGCATTTGACCGACTGTCCCTTTATTCCCCTTCTCCCGTTTCCATCCTGACCTCTGCGAGGAGGAGCTGCTTGGTTTATATCACATGATGTGATTCCTATGTGAGCCCATCAATGTCAGTAAGAAAGCTCCGTCTTGTGAATCCTTCACTTAGAAATTTGAAGGTCACAGACCACTGCTTACAGCATCATGTGGTATCCTCATCCCCTTCCAGGAAGGAATCAGAAACACTGGTCTCCATGATTTTGGGTATGTGAAGCAGCTACAGGAAGGAGACAGTGCCCTAACCCAGTTAGGATCCAAGGCAGAGGGAGAGGAAACACAAGAGGGAAGGAGACCAGCAAGGATGGGGTGCTTGGAAGCCTGTCCAAGGCCAGCTTAGCATGAACCAAAAGATAAACAGATGGGAGGTTTTACACTGTTCTCTGGGCCCTTTGTGCATTTGGGATTGGATAGTAGAAATATTTTCTTTCTGGAAAGGGATTAAAGGTACTGCCACTTCATGTACCTCCAGACACTTGGGGGCATTGATGCAGGTATAGATACATTTTTAGCCTGGAATTCAAAATAAAAATTTGGGATTATCTGTTTTTTTACTGCCTCTGTCAGAAGGGAATTTAATAATTAAAAGTTAAATCTGTGCTAAGATACATCATATATACACTAAACAAAATAAAACGGAGCGTCGGATGGTCATGGGTGGGATTCTACAGTCATGGATGAAAATCCAGGTATTACCACTGAGCAGGAACACCTCACTGCTCTAGACACAGTCACTGGCAAAATAACAGGAGAGGAGAGTTGCAGATTGTGTTTAGAACAAAGATCTTTCTGAAACTGCAAGACTTTTTTTTTTTTTTTTAATTCTAGAGACTAAAATTAAGGCTTCCTTAGAGTAGTTTTACAATTCTGAAAGGACTGACTGTTCTAAAGCCACACCTTGGTTACTTCCTCAGCAATTATGACAATGAAAGATCATTGTCAGACGTATGTTCAGGAGGGGGAAAGATACTCAGACTACAGTTTGCCTAGATTCCAAGGGGGCGGGTGGTGCCCTGGGGCAGGACATCTCATGGGGACCTGGCACAGTCCCTTTGGGCGTGCCCCTCAGCAGTGCTGCGTGCCCTGTAGCATAGACCCTCAGTGTGCTGAGGAAGGGCTTTGCAGTTTCAGAGATGGGAAGGTAGATGTGTGTGTGAGGGAAAGTTTAGCCATTTTTGTGTCTCACACACATACCACACACATTCACAAATCTCCAGTTGCTTTTAGTAGGGAAGACGTTTTCTTTTTATCATGTGAACATGGCCAAAACGTTCTGAACCCTTTAAAAACTTGTAAGAAGATGCAGCCCCTGCTCCAGAAGCCTCTGTTCTTTTTATTCCTAAATGGAGATAACTGCATACAAGGGTCCTTAAAATGGTATTAATACGATGGGGACACGAGTCTCTACTTGGAACAGCTACTGTTTTAAAAGGAAAGGGAAAAAATACTATGAAGGGAAAGCAACTTCGAGCTTCCTGTGTGGATTATGAAAAAATTGCCTGAAGAGGACCCATCTGCTCTAGACAATATAAGGCGAGACTTCAGTTTAAGTTCCAGTTCTACAGACACTGGCTGTGAATGGATTTTAACCTGTTTCCTTATCCATGAAATGAGCACACCAATAACCATTTGGCTATTTCCCAAAGTTGTTATGAAGACCAAACTACACCAGGCACACAAAAGTAAAACACTGGCATATAAACTTTCCAGGCTGAAGTACAAATAAGCTGTCTGGAACCAGTTGTATCTTAGTAATAGACAGAAATTGTTGAAAAGCAAAACTGACATTTTTCTCTCCTGAAATGTGCTAAAACCTTGAGTATAGGTAATGTAGTTACAGGGTAGAAAATTTTAAGATAAACAAACAAAATTTCTCTAACAAACTGGGTTACTTGTCTAATATTAGTCTCCAAAATAGATAAAACCTAAAGCTCTTTTTCTGTGAGTTACTGACTCTCTTAGAAAATGATTTTATCCCTGATTTTTGAAATTCTGATATATGATGAGCCTTACAGATACTCACGTGAGACATCATGTAATTTTTATTCAGTGAGTTAGTTGGTCCTTGGGAGATGTCCCCAACTGAGGTAAGGGGGCCAGCCTTTGTGCCTCCAGCGCTGCCCAGTCCCCACAGGTGGGCTGCCCCTCAGGAGGAGGCATGGCCTAGGGTAAAGCAGCTTCCTTATGTTGAGGAAAATTCCCAAAGAGGAATACAGCTGTGAGTAATCAGCAGGCAAAACTTCTGGCAGCTTAGTGAATGAACGCTTCACTGCTGGAGGGGGATCCAAGAGGCACGTGGCAACATCTACTGTAAACAGTTTCCCCAGTGTTGGATTACTGAATAGGGAATATGAGTTTATATTTTAATATTGGTTGGCAGATTATTTTCCTTAACAGTTATTATTAATTTGCACTTCTATCAGCAATGTATGAGAATGCCTGTTTCCCTGAACACTCATCAGCACTGGGTATGGCTGCTTTTTCAAATATTTGACAATGGTATGTCATTGTTATTTTAAGTTGCATTTACCTGATTATTACCAAGGTTGAACATCTCTTTATTGGTGATATGTATTTCTGTTTTGGTATTATTTTTGTGTATCCCCTTTGCCCATTTTTCTGTTGTGTTTGTTTCTTTGTATGTGAATGATATGAATCCATTGTAAAGTGTTCTGGTCGAGTCTTCTGGCTGTCTGTTCAAATCTGTCCCCTGTTTTGTTGTCTGGGCACAGGACTGAAGCACATTCCCCAGTCATCATTGCAGTTAAGTGTGACAATACTTCTAAATTCTGGACAGTGGATTATGAGCAGAAAAGTCTTTGTTATGTCTCTTATTTGTCTTTTTACCCTCTTCTTCTGGGTGGGCACAGATGACAACGGCTATGGTGAAGCTATGAGATAGAGGGGCCTAAGTCCTGAATCTCCATGTGGGGTAGCTGCCTGCAAACCACGAACCCCTACTCTGGGACTACTAAATGAGCAAGAAATAAAACTCTGTTATATTTGAGTTACATACATTTTGGGGATGCGCTATTTGTTTTAGTAGTTTAGCCCACCCCAATACAGATGTATTCTCCAATTTCTTCGCAGTCTCTATCATTTGTATTTGACTATACATCCGTGGCATCTTTTTAAAGGCTGCTTAGAGAAAAATGCACATGCAAAGAGAAGAGAGGCCAGAGAAGTAGGAGGAATGCTAGGATAGTGTGGTGTCACAGAAACCAAAGGAAAAGAGAGTTTCAAGAAACAAGGCTTGATCAGTCATGTTTCAGGCTGTTGAGTGGCTAGACAGGGAGACCACATGCTTGATGATTGGGTTGGTACAAAGATGCCTCTGACGGCAGGATTCCACAAGAGAAGTATTATACTAGAAAGCTTTCCTATGACAAGGGCATCTTATTATCTGGAAAGTGAATGCTATACTAAATGTCCATCTTCTGCTAATGAATGTGTCAAATCTGTAAAAAGTCTTGAAGGTGCCCACCCATATCTCTGAACAGCCATAAAAGCACTGTTCATTACTGACGGGTTGATCCACAACATCTCTGTAGGCCTGGACATCTAGGCGATTTCAGCTCAGCACATTAAAATTCATCTGCTGGTAGGTCCTAAGTATGGCCATTATTAAGTTTAGAGAGCCAAGTTGACCATTCACACCTGAACTAACTGTTCCCTTCCTAAAAGGTACAATATTCATGGGCAGTTAGTTCTTGCTTACTATTCCCTGCTGTGTGAACATGACATATCAACTTTCAACTTTTCACCTACACCTTATTCAACTCTTACTTTCTCAGGTGAGCCTCTAAAAATCACTTCTAGGGACAAAACACTCTGGGTTACTGAATCTCAGGGCAGAAATAAATTCTCCAGCTTACAAGAAAAAACATGGTAAAATTTTATTGCCTAATCTCAGTTAAGGGATTAAAATAAGAGGAAACATATTTTGATTGATCCCCAGTTAAGGGATTACAATAAGAGGAAATATATTTTGATTGATCCTTTAAATTGAATGATCATGAAGATAATTTACTCACCATAAAAGTATGAAGTGGAAAGATATTCACACATGTCAAAAGTCATCAATACATGTGCTTATTAAAAGTATATAGTGCTGCACTTTAAAAACCTAGAACTGAAAGTGACTTTTCTAATTACCTCTGACATGTGAAGTCAATTGTCCTTAATACATTCAGAATGACACATTACGAATGATTAGATATTAGCGCTTTCTGCTCTGCTGCTCATAGAAAGAAACATCTGATGAAGGACAAGCTCTTGGATATGTCACCTTATGTCTTAGGGAGAAAAAAAGAATGAGAAGATGATGATATGAAAAAGTAGAGTCATTCTACGGTTCACATTTTTAGTAATTCTGACCATGAAATTATTCTTCGAAAAAAAATTTTATTTATATGTATCTTAATTAAAGTTTGTAACAAGTTTAAGCTACAGAGTTAAGAAGCTTCAGTCATACTTGATTCAAAATGCTTATTATTTCCTGGCAATTAAACAGCATACACGCTATCCATTTTAAGGTAATTTATCTCTAGTTTCTTCTTATGAACATATTTAGAAAGCTGTATAGAATTTGCAGTAGAAATAAAAATAGGGTCTATTCTTTTACTTCTGCCTGACCATTATATACTATTAAGGCTCTAAAGCATCTGTTTTATTCCATAATTAATTTTATAAACCATTCCTATTAATTAGTAAACAAATTAAGGGAATATTCACATTTCGAACAAAGGGAATTCTCCAGGATTTCAAGATACTCACATATTCCATATAATTTTGAATGGATTACATACAAGATTGTTAGGTTTTTGCAACTGCAGTGTGAAAACACAAATCACTATAATGTTATTAAGAATATCTTCAATGTGTAAAAAACTAAAATAATATTATCTTTGTTTCTAGAGTTTATGGCTGTCTTGCACATTTGATTAGAACTTTTGTGTTGAGCAGGATCTGACGGAAGGGGCAATCACAATAGTCTGTTGAGTCTAGATATGACACATGCATTATGTTGATAAACAAATACCATCCTCTGAAATCCTCTTCTACTTTCATTTCTTGTTGCTACAGAAAGTTCTCTCTCCTTCTCTGGATCATGAGCTCTTCTAGACAAGCTGAGTCCTCCAGGTGCCCTGCATGTAGTTGGCTCTCAGCACAATTTTGCTGAATAAATAACTTCCAAGTGATCTAAATCTACTTTGCTTTTTAAAAAAGTTAACCCATACAAAATCATTTTATATTTGAATAATTTTGAATGATTTCCCAAGCAGATGTATTAAAACATTGTTTCTAACCTTAATTAATTGGACTAGGAGCAAAAAGGGAAGCCCTGGTAAATAATTAGGCATTATTATCTTTGTGGCCAGAGTGGAGGACAGTTTACATCAGATTATAAGGCACCCTAATGCATGGAGCTGATTTTTATTAATCCATTTCCACATTGGTCTTTATAAAAAAATCATAAATAGGTTTGCGCAGTATGCAGACCTACTCTTCACGGTTTGAGGATTTTCCCTAAATTCTTTGCTAAAATATTAATGGTGTTATACACACACATAATAAAAATGCAGTATGTTTTAACTTAATATAATTCCCTCACATTTTTCTAGTCTCTTCTCAGTCAAAATATATATCTCTCCCATATCTCTATCTTTACATCTTTGACGGTGTAATCGCTCCTACCCACCCTGATCCAATATTGTTCCCTGTACTTTTGGAGACCTTCTATAAAACATTGCAGCCAACTGATCAACTATGTAAGAAGGCTTCCCAGACGTTACTAGTCTGAAATTTTACTCCCCTCAAATATGCTCATTGTTGACACTCCTTTTTGTAGAATAGAACCATGTATGATGATGCTTTGGGGGACATACTATAATAATGTACTTTCTAACACTTCTTATAAATAAAGGCCATTGGATGAGTCCCAATAAAGACGTTAGCATGTTATGCTAAATTTTGTTCTGTGACAAATTATAGTAAAGCACTGGTTTTTTTTCATCATAAAGCCACTGGGATTCTTTCTGTATAACTGAAGTGTTGTTGTGTTGGTACATTTAAGAGTTGTAAAGACACTCAATGGAGTTCCAAGCTATATGAATCTAGAGTTGAGCCTCCAGGAAGACAATTGATCACCAGTGGCTATGAATTATTCCTTTGTGCATCTTTAACAGCTCAAAAGCTCACTGAATTTTAGGCTTGAATGGGACCTTAAAGGTAGAGTCACTCCATCTGATGTTTGAATAATTCAATTTTCACATGCTCGTCCCATCTTTTAAGTATTCAAAGACATCATCATGTCATTCCATCTCTCCCCAGAAACTCCTTCACCTCAGAGCAAGCTAAAATTAAGTTGAAATGGTCGATGTTCTCCTCATGTGGTATAGGTTGAAACCTCCCCACTCATCTGAGTTACTATCCCTGGAAAATTCTGTAGTTTACATTAAAACTGAGCATAGTTTGGACAGCTTGTAGGATCTTCACTTGTTCTGCATACCACATTCATTCTTCGTCCAATAGCTGCTGAAAGTATGCTTTGTGCTGAACACCACAGACACAGGTGAACATAAGACACAGCATCTGCCCTTGCCACCCAGATACAAGCAATCTGTTCATATAGGGCAAGAGGTAAGTTTCCCATTGGCCATCACAAAAAAAAAAGCAGTTTGGGGATTAAATATTAGAAGTAATAGAACATAGGCCTTAAAATCAGGCAGACCTGGATTTGAATGCTAGCTCTATAATTTTTAATGTATATAAAGCTGGACATGCTTTAAAAATACTTTGACCCTCAATATTTTTTAACCTGTGAAATGGGGATAATAATACTGGTAGGGTTGTTAAGATAATTAACTCAAATAATCAATGCACATAGTTGGTGCTTAGGAAGTATTAATTTCTTTCCCATTTTTTGCAAGGCTTTATAGAATGCTAGTGCTCCATGAAGAAAGGTGTTGTAATCAAATTAGGTGAGAAAATAAAGAGGGTTAAGCGAAGTTACTTAGACTTTCTAATTATTTATAGGACTTTTCAGAGCTTTTAACATGTTCTGGGAATCTCCAAAATAATGTTTGCAGCATTTCCCAAATTTATTTGATCATAAAACCCATTTTGGGTAATACACAAAATAACATCTTGTGTTTTTCTGAACATGGTGTAAGAAACGTTGTCCTAGTGGGATATTTGGATATATTGCTTTGCCCCCTGGGCATGTCTGCAAGTATGATTGTCCCTCTGGGTGCTAGGAGTGGCCCATGCAGGGAAATTTATTTCAAGCAAACACAAAGAGGGCCAATATTTTTCCTCGGTTTCAAGTAAGAAAATGGAGTCATCAATGAGCTAAAGGCTTAAGTCTTTTTGTTCCATCTATGACGTTTAGGTACAGTCCTCAGGTTTGGGAAACCCTGAGGAATCATTGCAATAAAAATACTGAGAGATAAATTACCAGGAAGGAGAAAAACCCGAAGATATTATGTAGTAGGCTGGGCAGAGTCAAGCACCCTGTCCTCTTTCATGAAATTAAATATTTCTGTTTATATGGTGGAAAATCTGTGCTGATTCATTCTCATTAAGGCTCTAGCAAGTTCATCAGAAAAACTTTATAGAGACCTTGGGGAAAACTCAACAGGGGGGAATTTCCTGTTGGGGGCTGGAGGTGGGGAGTGAGTAGTTTCCCTTTATTGGGGTTTGCTTTGTTAATTGGTGTTTGAAGAAACCCCACTTCTTTCATAGTTGAAGTTAAGCAGAATTAATGTTAATTAAAAAATCATGTTAGTGTTCCCAGAGCACATTCAAGCCGTTAGTTGGGAAAAGGCTTGTCCAAAACATTTTTCTCATGGCTTTGTTTGCATGAGGAACTGACCGGTAGCGAGGAGTTTCAACAGGGCAAGAGAGGGAGCTGCCAGTTTATTTCTGGAACATAGGAGGATGTGTTTCAAAAGACACTCAAAATAAAGGACACACCAAAAAGTGGCAAAAGTGGTTTTGTTTTGTTTTGTTGTTTTTTAAAGCAGGGATGGAGCCAAGCCTGAGACCTGTAAAACACGATGCCATGCCAGAGTGTGTTGGTGTGGTGACGGGTGGGGATTCCCAGTGGGCCTGGAGGTGTGATTGCCAGTATTCTCAAGAATGTGCAGGTTTTAAATTTTCCTATTGGGAGTAGACTCTCCTTTCATTTACTTATATTATATAAATCTGCACTGGAGTCCTTCCATTTAATTTTCTTGAAGGATTATTTTACTTTGCACACAGAAGACTTCAATAAATAGATACACTGCCATCAAATCCCTGAGGTCTGTGTACTTCCTTTGGGTATAATTAACTTGGGTGGCTCACTAGACCTAAACAACCACCTCAGACAGTACAGCAGGGGAAAGCAAAATACTGAATATATTTTTCTGTGGATTCTGGCACCCTCCGATTATTTTTTTTTAAGGTATGAGTTACATACTATAGAACAAGACTGTCTACAATTGAGTTACATTTAGGTAGAAGTAGACTATCACTAACAGAAATTCTGAAACTTGAAATGGCTTTCAAATTCAAGGAAGATAATATTTGATTATTTATTCATTTATGTATTCCTCATTTCTTCCTTAAAACATCTGCAGTGGCTTATAACCAGGATTACATATAAAATAAGTTTGTTAATATAAACCCATCTGCCAACCTCACAGGCTATGTGGCAGTTCTGATGGAGCACCCATTTGCATTCTGAGCTCCCTGAAAGGCAGAATTAAAAGGGAAACATCTTGAATTGTTTTATTAGAATTGAAGAAACAAACAAACCCTTCTCTGAAAGTAAGTTTTTTTTTTCTTTCTGGCACTAAATTCTAACGGAAAGAAATTTCTTCACATGTGCTTTTTTTTAGCATATGATTTCTCTTTTGAAAATTATTTTGTAGGCACATAAATGATTCGTGAATGCACTTAAACAATGCAGAAGTAGACAGATTAAAAAGTTCTTCTTCGTCCTTCTAACCTCACCCTGCTCCCACCTGGAGTCTGATGTGTATCATTCCTGACCTTTTTCTAAGACCCCCTTTATTTCCTCCCTCCCCCCTTTCCCATATCTCTCATATATAACATGTTCAGGGATAAGATATGTGGAGTATTCTTCAGCTTACTTTTATTTATCTATGTCTTGAAGATCATCCATATCAACATAAATAATTCTACCTTGTTTTGTAAAACTACTGTATGGATGTCCTAAAATTGATCAAAACATTCTCCTATGTTTGAGTTGTTTGCAATTATTTAATATTATAAACAATGCTATAATAAACATCATGTGCACATGTTTAAAATTTTTTGTGCAGTGGATATGATAGACACTTAGAAATGGAAAAATTGGGTCAGAGGTTATGTGCATAACAAAAAACAACACGGAGGAATTTAAGATTGAGGGCAATGTGCCATCAAAATCAGTAATTCTCAAATTTTTGGTATGGGTGCTGTTCCTGTAGGTGCTGGTGCTCATTAGAGAACCTTCTTACATATTGCTGAAGATAATCCTATTACATGAACACATTTTCTATCACATGAGATGACAACATGTTATGTAGGTGATATGATAACAAACCACAATTTCACATCTCAAAGAAGCCAAGCTGGCACACCAGGATCAGCTGTTCCTGAGGATTTTTGTTTTCTACGTCTTGTGACTTGTTAATTTACTTCTTGACTATCAGCATTTATGAGCAGATAAATAGCACCAGTAGATAAACAATAAGTAAGAAAGTTGAATAATTTTTTCATTCAGAGTGCAAAGATGCCTGTTGCTGGATTTTAGCAATAAAAAAATCTAAGTTCAGCATGTTCCAAGAGAAAATAGTTTGAGAAACAGTGATCTCTAGATTAAGTCAATGACAAAAATAACAAGCTGTTGTGTATAATACCCCCACTGAAAGACTAATGTTAAATTTTTAGCCAGTGTCCCTTAGAAAAGATGTGTTCAAAAGGACTTTACAACAAATTTTAGGTGAATTCCAGCCTGATAATATCTTTAATCTTTTCTTAATTGTTTATGTAGTTCTGAAATTTACTGCCTGCTTCCAAATCAGTCCATTTGAATATATTCAAGCAGATTTTGCTTCTGTTAGAAAAACTCACATCTTTAGCTGATATTTCTGACTTTTTTGATATTGTCTGAGAAGCAGAATGACTCCTTCCAGCCAGGGATCTAAACAATTAAAAAAAAAATACTGAATAAAAAGAGAGTTACTGAAGCAAATTATAGTCTGCTTAAAAATCCTAACGTTGTTCCCAGAACAACTTGAGCATAACGGAAATAGAACTTCGGTCTTAAGCAAACACCAGTGTCTTCTAAATACACACTCCTTATCCTCTCTGAATTTGATGGCTTCTGAAAGTGAAGACGCAAAGTGAGTTGTATTCTGCAGAAGTCTTTTGCGATTCAAGTTGTTCAACAATTCCACTGATCTAGTTCCCCTCTTGCAGCCCCCTCTTACCACCTTCCTAGACTCATTCATTAATTATTCAGTTCATACTTTGATTAATGGAAGAGAAAATGCAATGGCAGTCAGTCACTTCAGAACTATAGACTTTACAAAAGAGACCAATGACGGTATTTGCACGAGCACATTTATTCACAATCCCCATAACCATAGAATACCTTCAAAGATATGCCCTTTTTGTCAAAAATCCGGTGTTTTTGTTTTCTGTGGGGGCATGTAGTTGATTGAATGCTTTTAATGATTTCGGATGTTAATAGGAATGAACACATCTCTCGTCCTTTATTTCCATAAGATACTCTCAGAGATTTTGACTTGGGAGATCTGAGCTGGGGAAATTCTGATGCAGGGTCCAAGGACTATACTTGGACTACATTGACCTGATGGTACCTTATTTCCTAGATCTCTGATTTCTTGTGGAAATCATTCTTCTCTGGCCAGTCTTTTAAGACTAGAATCCAACAATGATCACCAAGAACCAACAAGAGGGAATTGTGTCACTAAATCCCTTTCTTTCCAGTTTTCCTTGGATTTGAACACTTGGTAATTTGAGCACGATGGCATGGTATTCCTGAAAACTGACTTTTATGTCTGCATGCTTTCAGTAATATTGCCTTTAAACATCCCTACCTCCCACCCCAGCTACTACTGACCCACCTACACAGGCAAAAGCTGGTCTGAGCTTTATTTTTGCACCAGGAATTCTAGGTTGTGTTTCTCCACAACCATGGCACTGAGATTAATATAGATCCTAACAGATCTTGTATATTCACTTAAGAAACTGATTCTGATGGACTAACAAATACCAAAGTTTCCTTATCTGCATAATGGAGCCACTACTGACATATTCCTCAGAGATGTGCTGTAAGGATTAAATGAGGTAATGTATACAAAGATCTTACCATAGCGTTTTAAACCAAGGTAAACATATAAGAATAGTTGTCTAGGACAAAAACAAAGCCAGATACAAAGCAACTCCTGAAGCTCACTGAGGCAAATTTTCAGTGAAGGCTCATTTGCCCTTCTCCCTTTCTTGAGTTCAATTCTTCTTATGTAACATAAAAGTGGGCAACTGAGGTTACATAAGGACTAATGGTTCTCAACACCATCACCATCTAATGCTCCCCAGTTTGTAAAACCAATAATGTACATTAATCTACAGCAAACGACCTCTGGGGGGCACACTCACTAGTTGGAATCCAGTGTGAGAGTGAGAGCAAAGCTACTCATGCACTCCGTGCAGTCACTATGAGTAGAATGCCATTAGGAATGCTGCAATAGGCTGGCCTCCTTCCAACAATATACAAAGGATCCCTTTGATATTATCTTGATTTACTCACAGGACATGGCCCAGCCTATTGTGCACATCTACGTAGTCTTGGCCTGCCTCCAGCAGTACAAGCGGTACAAGACAGGCTGGAGAAGGGTTTACTTGACCAGGCAGACGTCCAGTTTCTGAGACACAACATCAGCCTGTTGGACATCCAGTTAGATTCCCCCAACATCCTTAACCTCCAGTGACTCAAGGTCTAAGATGTTTCAGCACATTCTGGATTCATTGACTAATGCAAACAGTTTCTGTCCTACTTCTTTCTTATGACCTCATTCCTGGGCATAGGAAGAATTAAGACTTTTCTTGGTAGTCGAAGGCCTGCCACATCTGGAGACCTAAAGAAACTGTTTGCTTCTGCCTCATTCCTTCTCCAGCAGGATCTGCAGTGTTACATCTTGGAAAAAGTTAATAGTTCTAACACTGTAGCATGGGCAGTCTTAACCCCTGATTCTAACCCAGTTTCAATCCTCTTACAAGTTCTTTTCCTATCACACATTTTTGCAGACTAGAAAAATGACCTAGCAAAAGATATCTGGAGAGGAGGTGGCAAGGGCCAAATTGTGGGGAGTCTTATTTATCTTGTAACCAGCCCAGAAGTGACTCTGTAGGCAAAAGGGAGCCATCAAAGGGATTTAAGCAGGAGAGTGACGCACTGGCACTTGCATTTTGAAAGGATCATTTTGGTGGCAACTGGAGCATGAATTGGAAGTAAAGGAGGCTATAGACAGGAGGTCAAGTTAGGCTGTGTAGAAACCCAGGCAGGAAGTAGTGGGCCTGAAGTAAGGCAGTGGCCAAAGGAATGGAGAAAGAGGGTAGATTTGAGAAACATTTAAAGACAGAATCCAGAAGACTTGGTGATTAATTGGATGTGTGAGATAAGGAAGAAAGAGGAGACCAGGACTATCCTTGCGTTTGGGACAAAGGTAGATATTAGATCTATAACACAATAAGTAGTTCAGAGTGGACCCTGATGGTCAGAACCCAGTGTAATTATTTACTAACTTTGTAACTTTCCTTCTGCATGACCTAGTAAGAAGTCGGTGGACCCACCAGAAACGATTATCACCTAGGTCAGCACCTAGCACTAGTTTTCAAATTGGCTGCATACTGGAGAGCTTTTTAAAAATACTGATACCTGTCCTGTACCCAATTTATGCAGGTAATACCTAGACCTAGACATTGGTGTTTATTAACATCTCAATGACGTTAAAGTTCATCCACTGACCTAGTGGTTTCACTAGACTCAGAAGAGCTACCACTTGCCTCAATGCCTACACTTCTAATTGGCCAAGCACCGTCCCGTCCTCTTACACTACTAAGATATGAAGGTATGTAAAGTACAGGTATTTGTGGGCTCTTGCCTCTGAAGAAAAAAAATCTTGGCCCTTAGAAACCAGAAAAGATGTGGCCCAGAAGGTCAAACCTGAACTCTCTAGTCACACTCAAGTTCTCTCCTGACCAGTGCTCTCACCAAACCGTGCTCCACCAGGAATCTCTGGCCTTGAGGGGAGTGTAGAGCCAGGGACATGGATTGAGGACATGACCTGTGGAGGCCTGTTTCTCAGTTAACTCACAAACCTGGCAAACACATAGTTGTAATTCATCTTCAGACCGCAAGGTGTGTTAGATTCCTAGAGCCATTGAAACAAAGACCTACAAATGGGTTGGCTTAAAGCAACAGAAATTTATTCCTTTACAGTTTTGTAGTCTAGAAGTCCAAAATTAAGGTGTTGGAAATGTCACATTTCCTCAAAAGGTTCTAGGGAAGAAGTTTTCTTTGCCTTTTCCTAGCTTCTAGTGATTGCCAATAATCTTCGGTGTCCGTTGGTTTGTAGCTGCATAATTCCATCCTCTGCTTCCATCTTCACATGACCTTCTCACCTTGGTGCATCTGTGTGTACAAGTTTCACTCTTCTCATAAGGACACCTTATAAGCCCATCTTATCCATTATGATATCATCTTTATTTGATTACATCAGCAAAGATCCTATTTCCAAATAAGGTCACATTCGGAGGTATTGGGGGTTAGGATTTCAATATACCATTCTGGGAAGGCACAGTTTACCACACAGCACAAGGACTACCTGTGTTGTCTGTTTCCTGGGAGGCATCTCTCCTGCTGCCTCTAATGTCTTGACTTTTCAGGTTTTGACCACTACTTGCTGTCTATATAATTTGTCTGTCCTGCCATCCCTCAATTCCAACTGGCACTTCCGTATCTCAAACCAATAGAGCCACAGATTTTTTTCAGAAGTAGAAATAATTTTACAAAGTGTGCCCTGCATATATATACATTTACAGTAGATGCATTTTACAAATGAGGAGATGGCTGGGACCCTCTCCCTCCTAGTCTGTCTACTCCAGAAAAGAGTCTCTAACTTTATCCTTGCTTTAACTTCTGAGTATACCACAGATGTCTCTCACTCAAATTTGGTCCCACTTGACCACCTCTCTCTCCCTTTCCACTTTGTTGTCTTCCCATCCCTCCTTCATATCCCAGTTAGCCAGTCTGACACTAGTGCTTTGCACCAACACACCACCCCCACTTCTGAACACTTAGTGGCAAATCATATTAAACGCTGAGGTGGGAAGTCTTGGCCCACCTTAGGCTCTGGCTTAAACCCTGTTTTCTCCACAATCAATCTAAACCAAAAGTTCCAAAGA